>JAJHUR010115754.1:2384-19872 GCA_027495735.1 Lutjanus campechanus | reverse complement strand
ACAGGTAAGCACGGTCACAACAAATTGGGAGTATGCGGATGGCTGCACAGAGCTGTCAGCCTCTGATGACACACGGATGCTAGCAGACCCTAACGAACTCCCGTAAATTATAGCACTGGTTTAAGTTTGTGTCATCAAGTGACCTAAATGTGGACACTGGGTCATGTGACAATGGTTGGCTGTATATAAGAGCAAATCAGAAACTTGGTTTCTGCAAAATAAGATGGTTGTTGAATGTGTAATTCCTGCCTCCTGGTTGACGAACCAGCCGATGCTGTGACTGATTTCGGTCACCGTTGCAGTGTTCCCATGTTATGTCATACGTCTCTTCAGTCTTCAGTCAGGGTTCGTTCTGGTCTTAAGAAGGGGCAGGACCAGTCTGGCAACACTGTGAGTAAACTTCAGTGTGTTTAACTTCAGCATGGGGCTGAAATCAGATTGTAGTTAGCCTAGCTTAGCATAAAGACTGCAGATGTAGTTCCAGTTTGCCTCTGAGAGAACGCTGATTGTTAAGTTTCATTTTAAGGTGGTCAGATACCACTTTGGGTTGGCCAGGTCGTCGGGTCTAGCCACCAACCCAAAGTGTCCGTATTTGAAGTATTTGGCGATCTCACCTTTAATTCCGATCAGATCTGTGCTGACATATCCTCATACCTCAACAACAAAATAGGCTGTTTGCCAGTGACTCCCAAAATTACATATATGACTGTTCCCAAAACCACACGGGATCTTTGTTGTACCGGACCTTTGTTGTCATGTCATTAATGTTGTGAAATGGTTGCAGTTTGGTTAGGTTTAGGCAGCAAAGCTACTTGATTAGGTTGAGGAAAAGATAATAGTTTAGGTTAAAGTAAGTATATTATGTAACATATGTCAGTTCATTCACGTTACACAAGTAAGATAAGTTAAGTATGTTAAGTTAACGTATGTTATGTACCTTAAAATGAGTCAACTTTTGGTTCTTTTCTCTTCTCTCTTTTTTAACATTTTTCCCAACCTTAAAGGCAAGATTCTGAAGACTGCCCGGATATCTAGGGTAGAGATAATTACTAAAGCTGGTCATCAAAGGTCTCTGACCAAGACAGGGGTCACATGTGTAGGAAAAACAGTTCAGGTTTTTCTGAACCCATGAGCCATTTTCATATTTGAAGTCAGAATCCACCTTTAAGCTTCACAGAATCGGTCACGACTTTAGTCTGCTCCATATTCAGACTTCCACCACTGAATAATTAAAACCGCTTCATTCGCCAAGTACAACAAATGTGCAGGAATTTGTCATGGTGCCACTGCTGCAGACAGGTCAATAAAGAAAAAAAAAAGAAGCTAACACAGCATTGATACATGCAGTACAACAGGAGGAAATCCAATACAGCAATATATACACATCTTTTGATTTCGCTGCATATGCTGCCTCTGTACTGTACCTGCGTACAAAACAAGTATGTGCATTCTGAATGATGTTGCCTGCATTCCTCAGGCTGATGGTAAATGATGGCAATAATATTATTTCTGCAGCCAGCATTAAAACTCATTCATCAACGCCATTTGCACTCAAATGCTCTTCCTCGAGGGAGGTTAGAGAACTGCGGCGCGTTCAGAAAGTCTTCACCTCTTTAACAGTTCAGCCAACTCATTCTGTCAGTGCTAAACGCCCCAAAGTGCACACGCAGTTTTCAGCTCAGCAGGCTTTATCACAAATGAAGACAACAACAATATGAAGAGTGATGTTCTGCTCTGTAATCATAATCATACGGTATATTAGGTTACATTCTCATTCAAAAGAACAACCCAGTCTCTTAAAACATGTGCAGAAGAACTTGAACCTGCACTCTTTCTAATGGCCAGCAGGGGGCGACTATTAGCCTATTTCTCACTTGATTTCAAGTCTTCTTCAACACAGTAAATTATGGTCCCATTTAGTCACTACCATGGTGACCTGTCAATCAGGACAGAGGCGTACAGTACCAATGCATACGCATGATGCTATGTATATTTAAATAGTACTTTATTTGGGTGTTGTCAGTGTTCCCATCTTCCAACTCTGACCCTTTCATAATGCGTTTTCACTTCCTGATAGTTAATTGTAACATTTTGGTCACCTAACCAGTTGTTAAGCATTCAGTTGTACTAAAAGTTAATAAAAGTTAACGTGCATGCACCTTTCTAGTCTGACTCACCGGATGTAATCTGTGTCTCAGCCTGCCATTAGTCGATTTTTGTTTCATTTTCAAAGTCCCCGGGAAACAACAACAACCTCCAAGAGATCAGCCTACTCACTGGAAATCGTAAATTAGCACCTAGGATGCTAAAGGTAAGAATGTAACAAGCTAGCAGCTGTTTTCTTTCGCTGTGATGTAGTTAACTTCCCAATGTGCAACTGTTCCAACAACATCATAAATGAGGTCTTTCTCCACAGGCATTATTATCTGTTGGCAAACAAATCAGTTGTTTGTGTTTGGACCCCTGATTTGAACCTGATTTGAAGTCTGAACTTCCTGAAATGAGAGTTTGATTTTGCTTTACTTTGTATCTATAAAGCAGCCGTGGTCCTTTTCATGCAATTAACCCCAAACTATTGACCACAAATGGTTTTCTTCAAGTTCTAGTTTGCCTTTAAATGGGATTAGCCCATTTTGTCGTACTTTTTTTTTTTTCCAATCCACAGAGCGATATTCTTTTATTTCATAAATGTTGCAGGGGGGGTATGTTTGATAAAGTCTGCATTTAGACAAGAACAGCAGTCCAAATTCCCTGAAGTGCTCTTGCTTTGCCCATTTTATCGAGGATGCTTTGGAAGCTGACGTGTGTGTGAATTCAGGGCAACTATCCCAGCATGCATTTTTCATCAGCTAGATGCGATCTGGCAGAAGACATCCAAACCTGGATTTTCTTTAGCATGAGAAATTAGACATTAAGATTTTGAATATGTTGTTGGTTCTACTTTGATAGATATTGTTGGAGATGTGAGACTAGTTGATCGACTTCCATTATGAGAACAGTCTTATCTCAGCTAATTGTACCAGTGGCTCTGATGTCTGTATACAGTCTAATTCCTTTATGAAGATCAGCTTTGGTCTCAGACAGCAGTGACTCTTGAAAAATATTCATTGGGTTGCAAGAGGTGGGTGGTGTGGAGTCTGCTTTAGTCTTTAATGTGCTATTGTTTAAATGTATCTAAATGAATGTGTTTAATTGACAACCATGAGGTAGATCAGATGTTGCCTGCTGCGGGGACGGTTAGTGGAGTTGGGTGAAGTCGAAATCTTGGAGATCATCAACTCTTGTTGCATCCTCTTGCACTCAGGCATCAGAATTTCTGAATTTTTATTCTGACCAGCCACAACTTACAGTATCATACCTTTTTGAATTGTTCCAAACCCGGGCGCCAGCAGGGGTAATCTAATCTAATATTTGTTCAATCCAGAAATGTGATTCTCTGCAAAGAGCCAGCATTGAACATAGTCCAGGCAATAATTATGTTATTTCCAAGACAAAAATGTAGTATAACCATATTTTGTAGGAGACAAGAGAATCTTAAACCACCACAATTTTAAAAAATGTGAGCACAAACTGTGTTACATTTGAACTTATTGGTAGTGTTTCTGTTTTTGTTTGTATGAATTGTAAGTGTGCACAGAGCTCAGTGCAAAAAACATCTCCAGAGAGAAAAAATAAAGTTTCACTGTATCTACATTCAGGAACCAACTGGTTCAACAAGTGCTTCTGCAGCTCGTGCATTTTCTCAAACTGACGGACAAACTCAACACAACAGCAGGACGGGTTTGACACGTTCCCTCTGTCAGAGACGCTCGTCAGCTGAGTCTCCTCCAGCTCCCTCCGTCTTTTTTTATCCACTTCTCCATCCTGCTCAGTGTGGGGTCTGTGCATCCGTCAGGCGCTGTGTGGGAAACAGAGGGACTGGAGCTTTGTGATTGTTGTAATTTTCATCTCAACACCCCTCCCTCCACGTCTCTTGTCCGCGGCCACCTGCCTTTTTCTCCTGTTTTTTTTTTTTTCAGTTGCTGCTTGCCTCTCAAGGGAGTCGGCAGTTTTCATTGGCTCGCTAGATTGTCATGGCAACCGTATACTTGGTAATTTGCAGCTCTCAGAGAAGACGCAGCATTGACTCTGAGTCATATTTTTAGATGTTCTTATATATGTTTGCATGCAGGATGTGTTGTGATGACTTGATGATGTTGGTGCAAAGATGACCTGACAGTGAAAACCTGCACGAGGTTGCATGCATTTACATATTGCACTAATATTCCAAAAGTAATCAGATTCACAACCCAATCAGAATTAAAGTGCCTCAATGTAAACACCTCAAACAGAAGAGAAGAAAGAATTTTCAATCTTTCAATTTTCAACCATCTAAACGTTTATTTTATCATTTCTCTCTGTTTGTAATAAATACATTCTTTCTGCATGCATGTCCAGGTAATGTGTTGCGAACAGAAACATGGTGGTAGCAAAACAGAACTGGTTTGTAGTGGATGCAACTTTTCTGTTAGAAAAATGATTTAAACATACAATACAATAATGATGCACTTTGATGACATCTGAAGCAGTGTGGGATCATGGGAGTTGTCCTCATTGCTAAATAACCAGGCAGAAATCATTGACGAGGGAATATTACATTTTTGTTCATGTTGCTCATATTTGGCAGCTTCCTTCCTCGCTCTCTGATGTATCCAACGAATCCCATGTTGACCCACGTTATACCAAAATTAATAGCAGCTAGCAGGTCTGAAAATTGTCAAAAAACATTTGGGATGATGAAAGTACACCAGTCAATAAAATATATAACATAGGTTTCTCACTTTTAGACAGTTCAGTGCAGAAATCTTACACATTAGTTTTAAAGACGTTAAAATTATTCCCAGGATACGATGTGAACACTTTCTCATATGCATTGGTGTGTGTAAACACGTTTTATAAGATCACTTCCGGAATTTCTAATCAGAATGATTTCATTCGTGCTGAATGCTCCATGTAAATGTAGTTTTTTGGTACCAGAATATGTTCACATCTGCTGTACCTGCTTGGTTTTGTATAAATATCTCGTCTGTAAATTCTGACTTTGTCTGTAAATACCTTAAATTGTGCTACATGAGTAAATAAAGGTTAAATTCACATCCAGCTGTTAATGTTGGCATGTGTCAGTGTCAGTTACTGACTTAAATCCATCAGGTTCATTGTTCTGTTTATTTAAATGTGCTTACTCACATACATGGCCAGAGTTTACAGATGAACATTTAAGATCGCAGTTAATGCTCTGTTCTTCTGCTCTGGTGGCTTTATCTGGCGCTCTGCAGAGTCTTCCTGCTGAGGACGCCCATCACAACATTTTTAGAACAAGCGAGAGAGAGAGAGAGACAGAGAAAGCATTCATTTTTGGCTCGTTCGCCTCAACAAGCTTCAATTTGTCTCCCACTTAGAGACCAATCGACTCGCTCAGCCCTTCGCCCCTGAGACCTGCGAGCCGTTTGGATTAGAAAATGGAGCTCTGCTAAACAGCACTCAGCGGTGTGTGAGGTCCTCGGCTGGATGTCCAGTACAGCCGCACAACACAGAGACGTGGCTGAAGACAAACAAATACATGGCCGGGTTGTCTTGAAACCTCAACTGAACCACAATGTGGAAAATAATTCATGTGAGGAAGTTAAGGATGATTCGCACCTCGTGCAGATTAACACACATTTAGCACAGACAGAATGAGTTGGCTGCACTGCACTGATGCCCCTATAATACATAAAACATGATAAAGTGGCCATCCAGTGAAGAAATTGTGGAAAAGTGTCTCCCAAAGGCTGGGTCGGGACCCACAGGTGGGTCACAGGAGATTTTATTTGGGTCCCCGAGTAAAGAAAAGACTATGGAAGAAATTCTGCAAATTTAAGATTTATATCTGCAGTACAGCTTTAGATGTGTCACATGTTTTACTGATGAAAAAAGATTATTAAGATAATACCATCTAAATGTACTTATACTGTCTCATTTATGAAGCAGACTAAAATGCCCTGTGTTGTTTTTCTGAGGACATAAACACAATGAGATGGCCTGTGAACTGAGCCTAAATGAATTTATTTTTCAACATGTTTTAACATGTGTTTACAGGAAAGTGTCAGGATCAAACAGGGTGATGCAGAAATGGCAGTAAAAATGGTCAGCGATGTTAATTGAAGAAAATGTGGAAAAATGCCCTTTGTCCTTCCAGTGGAGAAAACATGGAAAAGTGCTCTCGAGTGCACATCCTGGGCAGAAAATGTGGAAAACTAAAACAGTGCCCACTGGAGTGCTTTTCTGAAAAATGTGGTCTATAGTGCTTCTCTAGTTTAAAAAACTTCTGGGAAAGTGACCCCTGTGGTGCTTGTCCTGGGCAGAAAATGTGACAAAGTGCCCACTAGTCGAGTGTCCTTCCAGTGGAGAAACTTAAAAAGTACATCATGACTTTTGGCTTACTGGTACCCTTTTTATTTGATGTTTTTTGCCCCTGCCCTTCAGACAGCCTGAGTCACCACTGAACTACTGACGAGGCGAAGACTTTGCAAAAATTAATGACAGAACTTACTCTCAAGCTGGTATTATACTCTTATATATGCGTCCGTAGGTGTATGAGTTCCGTGTAATGTAAATTTTGTCATCAGAGGATGTATGTGTAGACTCAGTGCAGATGCAGCAAAGGGCCACAGGCTTGAGTTGAACCTCTCTGCACATACTCAATCAACTGAGCTTCCAGGTCGTCCCTCCACCTCTTTCTCACCTCCAGCTGAGTCCGACACTGCCAACATGGCGATGGCCAGAGCCACCACACTGAGCTTGACGACAGCTCTTCAGAAACCGATGTATGATGTCACAATTTATTATACAGTTTACAATGCTGACAAAAAATCCAAGCACAGGGTTTAAACCCATTTGTAATGATTTAAAAAACAGGTTTTTTTGGTTTGTTTTTTGGTATCAGATTTTAACATTTTAGAAAAAGAAAAAAAAAAGACAGACGAGACTTGAGGAACAGACGGCAGCTGGGAAATGGTTCAGAGCTTCAGCTATCTATTGTCATCCCTCGAGCCACGCTGTTGGTGTGGCTAAAAACACACAAGACGACACATACTGAGAAATTCAGTGGAGGGGGGGGGGGGGGGGGGGCATACTTGTCACATTCTGTTAGGTGTGTATGAGACAGCGGCTGTGTGTGTGTGTGTGTGTAAGGGGTGATGTTTGAGACGTTCCTTGGATGTGGGTTGAGCCCCGACAAGCCAAACACCATCATCCCACACTCACCAACCTCCCCACCCCCACCCTCAGCCAGTCTAGCAGCTTGTCCTTCCCCAGGGCTCCGTGTCTGCCATGTCAATCCAAGTCTGGGTGGGTACACACTGGATCATCATCATCATCACACACACACACACACACATACCAACCGTGTATACAAATGTTCAGATAATCACTCACAGTGGCTGCTTTGAATTTTACAAATCATCACATCTCAGAGGTGGTTCAAGCTTCCATTAACAGTTCACAGGATGATGTGTCATCTAAACAGTTTCTGATTACTTTCTATTTTCAGATTGTCTAACCTCCCTCTGCACATCCACTTAAGTCAAAGTTGCAATTCTGCTGCAAAGTCAATGACTGCAGTTTAAAATGAACATATCCAGTGTCGCTCCAGGGTGTCAGGAGGAATTCAATCAAAACCACAGGGCTGAAGAGATGAACTGTGCAGTTTAAACTTGAGGAAAGTAAAAACTTTTTGTACTTTTGTTCTCTGGATGAACTGACCCCCCTCTTGAAATGACAAGCTTACAAAATGTTTGTGCAGGCTCAGAAGACTAATGATGACCATTTGTAATCTGTCCAGCTACTCAGAGGCAATACTTTATCATTTTGGGAAAAAGCTTATTTGCTTTTTGCAGAATGTGATGATTAGATTCATATCATCCTCCTGTCTGTGTATCAAGTACAGAGCCGGAATCTGGTAATGGTTAGCTTAGCTTAGCTTAGCTTAGCATACAGACTGGATGGTGCCAGGCTAGCTGTTTCCCTCTGCTTCCAAAGTGATTAAAACACCTACAAATACCTCCAATGCTCACTAAATAACATGCATTTCATTTGTTTAATCTGACGTCCACCAAATGTTAAAATATCAGTTTTTGTGGTTTAAGTATTTGTTGAAACTTGATCAACAACTTATGTGCAACGTCTCCAGCTACAGTGTGGGCTGCCTGACATGGTCGGCGTGTTTTGGTCTTGGTCTCTGTACAGACACAAGTGCAACCTGGCAACCTTCTCTGTGATGACAACACGGGTACGGCGCTGTCGTTCATTCTTGCTTCCAATTTTGCCCAGTAGCTTTCCCCATAAGCAATCATTATAAAAAGACGTCAGTAAAACTGTTGACAGGACACCTCAAACTGCAAACAGGCTCAATTGTGACACTTTATGTTAGGAATTTTTAATCCATGGGGGTTTTATATTTGTAAAACCTTCCTTGAGCCAAGATAAGCATTTTTTTTATTGGTGTTGTCATCAGAGTGTAAAGTTGAAGGGCCAAGAGAAAACTTGTGGGAAGGGGCAGCGAGATAAATACGACTGCACATATTTAATGGGAACCATACCCAGGAAGTAAATGCAGAAGCACCCAAAACAACACAAGCCTAACTTTGCCTGCCTCATATATCAACATGATGCAAATCTTATGTACGTCTCATTCAGTCTTGTGTATCTCACGTCGCTGCATTTTGATGCTCAAAATGCTCCTTGTGTCTAAAGAGTGCGAGCATGCTGAGTGCAGCTCGCTTCATGGCCACCAGTGTCATTAATGGCCAGGATTTTTTGAAAATTTCACCTTGTACCTAATAGAACATAAGGATTTCACCTGGTAAAAATAGTTTTCCAAGTTACTTTTTCTACTGCTGAGAGTTGCTGCTTCTCTGTGAAATTCTCTAACTGTAAAAATATGTTGCCTGTACACTGAATTTTTAGAGAAAGCGTTGTCAACTCAATTGTGTTTCATAGCCCACGTCTCACATGTTTGCTTCAACATTTTGCTGGTTTCTAGACTTTGCTTTCCCTTGGCTGGCCATGGATGCCACATCTCAGAGGAAAATAGAGAACTAAATAGCTGTACTGTAGCTCCAGACAGATTCTTTTGGGTGGTTTGTGGCCCAAAATGGCTCTTTTAGAGAGTAAAGGTGCAGACCTTGTATGACACACAGATGACTGGTGTGTTACAGTCACTTTAAGTGTATTTTCAGCTGTAGAAGCACTTTTATACTTTTATCACGACTTTACTATAAAGGTTCATTTTCAGGAGAAACAGGCAGGGATTCAGGATTTGGGAGATCTGCTTGTAATTCGTGACTCTCCTGAATTTTTCAGGACATCTGGTCAACCTATGCACATTCTAAGAAAGTTATGCAGGTACTGGATCAAAAAGGATCAACACACTGCACTTCTCCTAGCAAACATTTTAATGTCGTCAGATCACCGTCACAAAGCAGAACCAGCTTTGACTTTGTCTGGGTGGTCTTCTGTAACAGAACCAATACTGCTCATATATAAAAGCAATTGTTTGTCCCTGCAGAGCCCTGATCCACCTACACAGGTGTTTTCACTTGCCTGATCTGATTAGACCTTTCAGGACTGTGTGTGTGTATACAGAGTTAGCTTGACTGACATCTCCTCAACTCAAGTTAGTTTTGTTGCACTTTTCATGGTCAAACAACTTCTTGTAAACCTTGGTGGTCTGATAAAATTCCCAGTGTTGCTCTGCGCAACTACAACCTGAACAGAAGCAACTGAAAACACACCTGTGCTGGCGTGCAGAGGATTTCCAATTATTATTCCAGTGTGATAAATCTGTTTGGTCGAGACGCTGCTGGAACGTTTGATAAAATGTTGAGGTCTCAAAAACGTGAACTTCAGAGCCGGTAAAGTAAGAGTTATTTTCAGTCGGCCTCATTGCGGGAGGCACAAAGATTACAGCATCTTCTCACTTTTGTTCATTATATTTTCATGGGTGTAATGGTTGCTAAGCAACAACAGCAGTACTTGTGTGTCTGAGGAACACAGAGAGAAACTGCAGGCAGGCTGAGTGGGTTTTGATTAAAAAAGAATAAATCTTTGATCTTCTTTTGCTCTGTTTGTTAAAAAAACACAGGACTCTTAGTTTGTATGTAAAAATATGTTTTATTATTGGACCTGAACTTTCTGCTGCGTCAAAGTTAAACTAATGATAGAAGCTCAAAGAGCAACAACAAACCTGACAGACTGGCTGACTGAGCTTTCATTGTGTGGATTCATTTCAGTGATATTTTCCTGGTTTATAGCAAATAATTAAGCTTTTGCCTGCACAGTAAAGAAAGTAAAAATTATTTTATTATCTGGGTGATAAAAAATCTAATAGCATTTTTCCAGCAATGTAGTTTTTCTGCTGTTTAATGACTTTACAGCCTCACCGTGGTGCTGTAGACTTTTTTGCTTTATTGGATTTTTATTTATATCCTTTGCTTCACGTCTGCTGCACTGACCCACTTTCTCCTCGGGGATCAATAAAGTTCATTTTATTGGATCTTATCTCAGATCCGAGCGGGTATCAGCCGTGCAGTGAGTGCTGTGTATTTAAGTGGAGTGAATCGATGTCGGGCTAAATGGCGTCTGATTTGTATTGTTAAGACACACTGGACAGATCAGACAAGCAGAACCTGGACTATTAGGAGGTTTAAGGGTTTGGACGTGGACATTTAAATGAAAGCTGACCAAATTGCTTTTCTGACTCTCTGACTTTACAGAAAGTCCTTCGATTCTGTGATTCTTTCGCCAGTTAGCTTATCCCAGGTCATCAAATACCAACACATTTTGTCACGCTCCTCGGCTGCTGGCACTGATGCACAAGGTACCGTCTACATGCTACCAGGAAGCCTTCTGATGCATGGCTGATGTTGTGAAACTGTCACAGCTTCAGGTTTAGGCACCAAAACTAACTGGTTAGGTTCGAGAAAAGATCATGGTTTTGGTTAAAATAAGTACATTATTCTATTTATGTCATGAAGTAGATCACATCATGCAAGTCTCATGACGCACATAACATTATACTTTATATAGCCATTATCTACTCATCCTGAAGCCAATTGAAGGTTAGGTTTGGGTTTTTTAATCTAGATAGGAAGTGGAAGTGAATGGTGACCAGTTTTCAAACGTAAGAAATAACAGAATAAAAACATATAATGTCTCCATACTGCTTGTCTGGTGTAATCCAAGTCTCCTAAAGCCCCGACATGCCAAGCTGACTTGAAAGACGTCATTTACATCATGTTTTTAGCCTGAATCTTCGCAGTAGATCTTCAGCTTGGAGCCACGTTCACATACACGTGCACACTGTCTGAACTGGTCGTGTGTGTGTGTGGTGTGACGGTGTGCAAACAGCATGAGCCATCAGAACAATAACATGTCACCTTGGTAGATTCAACCACCCACATAATCTTGGTTGGTTAAAATATCTTTTAAAAAAAGGTTTAAGTGCCCAAGGTGAAGTCTTTGAACTGCTTGTTTTGTCCAACCAACAGATCCAAAACCTGAAAATACTCACGAAGATATAAAAAGAGAAAAAGTCTTATAGTGGTGACAATGTTTTGACGTTTTCTTGATGATTTACTTTAAGGGTTTTTAGATTATACCAATATTTATTGATTCAGTTTTCTGTCCATTAACCAATCAATTCACTGAGTTACCGTTATGTGAAAGGTCTCTGACTCAGCAGCCACTGAGGGAATAAAACCAAAGTGTTCTTGAACAAGGCTCAACAACGACGACGATAACAAATATCAGAAGTTTCTAAGTCCACCGTGATGCATCATTTCCTCCAAGTCTTGTTTAAAGTGCCTTTTCTGTCGCTGCTGTTCTCAGATGCTGCCGCTCCCCATCGAGCAGGACTGAGGCATCTGATGAATTATTTCCTGCTTTACAGAAAGTCTGCCTGTCCTTTGAATCATCCGGCCCTCACTCTCCTGAATTATAGATGGTTAAGCTCAGTGATTACAGCAGATTGCCATACAATTGCCTGCGTCAGTCAACCGGAGCACTATCGACTGTCCTAGATTCACAAATTCTCCCTCGAGTGTCTCTCCTGGGATGGAGGGTGCTACTCGTCTCCGACTGCCTCTGTTTAAGAGGTTTATAGGCTGAGAAGTGCCAGAAATTCATAGAGAGTCAAACTATTTTCAGCGCTTTTCAAGTCAGGGTTGTATGATGATAGGCTGTGGTGGGACTGTTGTCACAAAATCTTAAGTGGAGGTTATTTTTGGTGTGAAATTAACAAGGTTGCTGTGTTGTTTTTGTCAGTCTGAAGGAGAGAGAAAGTAGGAACAGAGACAAAGTCGTTCCAGGTAAAACTCTGAGTTAAAGTTTCAAATCTTTCCTCACAGGATGACATCTGAAATTAAAATCTGCAGAACTGTTGGATGTGTTCTCACTGCAGCTCAAAATGTCCTGCCTTTTTTTTTTCCTGTTGATTTTTAATTAGACCAAACGGGAAAGAACAAGCTACAGTTTAATATTTCCCTTCTGAAATAAATAAATCACTTACCTAACTTAAAACAGCTTTTCCATCACAGTGAGTGATGGATGAGCCTAAATTAATCTTGCATTGCATTTCCATCATTTCATTTTCTGCCTGTGAAACTTCAATTACAAATGCATCTTTTCATTTGACTCCCTCTCCCTACAAACAGATTTCTCACTGTTTGACGGCTGCCCCCAAACAGCCTGTAAACACTTTGTAAAATGAAGGTGTTCCACTGCTAAACAGCACAAGACAGAAAAGCAGAAACAACGTACAATATTTACAAGGACACAAGGCGATTAATTCATCATTTACAACCAGGTTGTATAATGAGACTGCAATGTGGTTCTCTCTTTGATTGATTGAAATTGTTTGAGGACAATAATAATATAGAGCTAACTTCTTTACATTGGGGAGATCTGAGGATGCACTGAGCAGTCTCACAGCCTGAGGGAAGAAGCTGCTCTTCAGTCTGGTGGGTAGCTCTGAGTTTCCTGCCTGGCGGCAGCAGGGTGGGCTGCCTGTGGCTGGGGTGCGTGTTGTCTTTTAGTATCCGTATATGGGTACGATTTTAATAACACGCTGTGGAGCTGCACATCCCATGATGCCGGTTTGTGAAGTTTCCAGTCAGGATGCTGTGCACTGCTCCTCTGTAGAACTTGATGAGAACACGGCTTAAGAAAGGGTGAAGATCTGTGATGTCCGTGATTTAATGATACCAAAGACCCATGATATGATAATACCACGATAAAAAGTCCACAATACAATATTCATCACAATATTAAAAAAACAAAGAAAGCTGACAACTCGATCAAATGTCTTTTATTAAATAATAAATCTGATGTGTTCAGCCTTTTTTAAAAATAAAATGAGGTTTTCTTTTGTAAGATTTTTGGGTTTTTTTTCGACAGGAGCAGCTGAAGAGCAGACAGGAAAGGGGGAAGAGTGAGAAGGGATGACACACAGCAAAGGGCTGCAGGTGGGTGATGAACCAGCGGCTCACAGTCGTGATGAAAATGTACGTGTGATATGGTTTTCGGCGATGGGCGTCACCAACTGGCAACAAGAAACGACATGTTTTAGACTTTGACATGCTCCTCTTAGCAAGTTGACCTGATCCAACTCACATCTTGTCAGAAAAGCCTTAGGATCTTGATATTACTGTCTGGAGAAGAGTTTCATCATGGCGTCGGCCCTGGCTGCTTGGCGATCATCGATGTTTGGATGGAACTTGTTCTTGTTTTTTCATGTTTGAATATTGTTTCGCCCTGACACAAGAAGTTGTTGTAACTTCACGCTTCATACTTTACACGTGTGATAAGAGTTTGAACACATCCTGAGGTCAATATTCTGTCAGTGTTGCCAAATGGCTCCATAGCGCCCCCTGCAAACTTTTAATGAATTTGATGTGCACCATCTAGATGTGTTTGTCTTCAAAAGTTATTAAAACAGTACGACATTGTTGAACGGGTATGAGTATAAGTGATCCAATCTGCCCCAAACTTTAAATGTTTGATAAAAGTCCTGGACAGTCAAGAGTCATAGTGCCACCTACTGGTAACAGAAGGTACTCCTTGTGTGACAATCATTTGATTTACATGACATTTTCACACTGTGGTCTCCACTTCACACACTAAAACTTAATGTATAATTTGAGTGTTCTGTAGCACCACTTAGTGGCAACCAGGCCGCAGACGCCTCGACAGCCACGGAGGTGTGAGGGCCCAATCATTGCCGTTTGCAGCTTTAATTTATTATTGCATTTTGTTTTTATTGATGCACCGACTTTTCCACCACACCCAAGTGTAAAAACTGTGATATTTTAGCCTTATTCCCCATATTTCTTTTTTTTCTGGGGCTTATTTTAATGAGCATAAGACAAAAAAAAGGTGCATGGAAACGCACCAATTATCTCCCAAAAGGAATTGAGGAACACCCTGCATAGAATGTCAAATAAGACTTTAAACACACTTGCAAGTTACAAAGTATTTTACAAATAGGGGAAGAAAATCTTAGAAATTCATGGAATTTATAAGATTAAAACACAGAAACAACTGACTTCATACCTTCCAGGATCTGTAGTTTAGCATTTTTATATTGAATAATTTACACTTTATTCTCGGTGTATCTGAATCTAATTTGCTGCATCACTCGATTCTTCATCAATGCTTCTGTGACAGTAGAAAAGCGTCAAACCTCACTGATAAAGAAAACTGTAGCAGAAACCAATCAAACCAAACCTGAAGCCAATCAACAGAGCGCTCCTCAGGTTTGTTATTTCTCTACAACATGCAGCCCTCCTGTTAATCACAGCTTGGGACTCGATGCGTTCAGGCTGTATACATTTCAAAGGGAGTATATCATGAGTGAGAGCCGTGGATAGATAGTGAATCGTAAAATGTGGAATCAAACATTGATGAGGGATCCTTTAATAATTCAGAGGCAGTGTAGAGATCTGTTGGTGAGCAGGAGTTAAAAGAGCGACTGGAGATCCAACATGAGGGTTTGTTAGACAGGAAGCACTGATGAAACCTCTACGTGTGTGTGTGTGTGTGTGTGTGTGTGTAACATGCACACAGCTTCACTTTGGTTCTTTTTAAATCACAACTTTTTTTCAGAAGAATTAATTTTTTTCCCCCTGAAATAAAACTTTATATTTCTTACACCAATTCAATATTTAGTTAAAAATCAAGCTGAAATTGTTACATTTCATCACTCTTTGCATGAGGAATACAGCCTTTGTGATGCATTTCTAATTTTCAAAAGAGGAACAAAAACTGAAAACATGTAAAATGAAATATAAGCTACAAGTAGCTTGCTGCTCGCTCTGTGATTACCAAAGACATGGAGCCGCTGTTTGCACGGATGATCAGGGAAGAAATATTGAGTGAAACAATATTAAATGAATATGATTTATGTGAGGAAAATAAACAAACAAGAGTTTGCTGATGCCAGCACGTTACAATTATTGATTAATTCACTGAAGTGAAAGTAAATGTTAAAATGTAGATATTTTTAAACATTAATATTTCAGGCACAAAAAAAGACAGATCGGGTTTGCAGCTCACTGTGACTCATTTTATTTATTATTTATTTTATTTTCTAAAACTCAAAGATGCAAGTTTATCTAAAGAAGAAAAGTAAATTAGAGTTCGAGTTGGACTCAAAACTCAAAAAATCTATTGCAGGGGTTGGCCTTGACTTTTATTTTTTAACAGTATACTGTTAGATTTAGGAAAAGATGATGGTTTGGTTAAAGGTTCAGTGTGTAAGATTTAGAGGAATCTATTCTCAGAATAAGGCAAAAATTGAATATAATATTCATGAGTATGTTTCCATTTGTGTATAATCACCTGAAAATAAGAAGTGTGTTGTTTTTTTCCTTTATATCTACAGAGGGAGCAGGTCATCTTCCACGGATGCTGCAGTGTTGCTCCACCATGTAAAGGACGAACCAAACACTGCCTCCAGATTTCGCGGTGCGAGGTGCGTGCAGGTTGCAAGCTCACCACTAGATGCCACTTAATCTGACAAACTGATACTTTAAAGTACACAGTTTAAAATAAATCAATTACCTGACATTTGATTTCACGCGGGACATAAACCTCAGTCTCCTGTGTGACAGTCCTACAGTATATTTGACCTATTTATCCAGCCTGTCTTTCTCTCTATATGTGGACTGTTTTGCCTTTTATAATTCTCCCTCATAATTACAGCAACTTCAGGCGCCACATGACATACGGGTTGTAATAAGCTGCCTATATGGTCGTATTTCTGGTGAAGACGGGCCGTAACGGTGGTGTGTAAAGTACACAGTCACAAATGTCTGCAGAATTAAAAAGTAGAGACGTGATTAAACAGCAAACAAAAAATATCAGATATGAACATGGTGTGTAAGCTGGATACCACAGAGCCTCTACTATGAGGCTACACTTCCCATTATGACGCTTCACAGGATTTAATGCAGGATTTAAAAGAATGATTGACTTTGCAGGCTGATACTAAATATTAATGTGAACTCCAGATGCCCCGGTCTGTGAGGAAAGACATGAACTCTGAACGATCAAATCTTATAATCAGTCTGTACTGAAGTGACGTCACCACCCAGAGTTCATCCTCGTCTGTCTACAAAACTTGTATTTGTCATTTCCCAGCGAGAGATTTGAAGAAACGATCGGTTCTTAAATAAAAATAATGAGCTGGGATAAAGAGTGAGGAACATAAGTTAGGGTTGCTTTACAGTTACAATTCTAAACATGAAGAGGTGAGACTGAACTCTGGAAAAGTCTTCATGATGAAAGAAATCTTTGAGTTTAAAGCTCAGAAAAATAGACCTTAAAACAACAACAACACCGTCTCCTGTTTTTCTGTGGCTTGATTTTAGTTCCTGAGTTTTTGTGTTTCTGATGATTTCTTGTTAAGTTTGATGCTGTCACCCCCGTCAATCAGTTGTCATCCTCTACAAGTTCTCCTTGTTAAGTGACTCTTTGCTAAGCTGCAATTCTCACACTCTAATGATTTACCACTTAAAATGAGCAGGAACCAGTTCAGTTCAAAGATAAAACTGCTTATGTTAGAGTGGGTTTTTATTGTTACCAGTCCAACGCACACCTGTGTCATAATCCTGCTGTTTAATGAGCCACACCCGTCAGGTGGATGGATTATCTTGGCAAAAGAGAAGCGCTCATGAGGTTGGATTTAAACAAAATTTGCAAACAGAATTTGGGAGAAATTTTTATCCACAGAAAAAAGTCTTAGATGTTTTATTCCAACTCGTGAAAAATGGGAGCAAAAACAAAAGTGTTGCATTTATATTTTTGTTCAGCGTAGACGGAACATTTTGGGATTCTTTCACCTGTTAGTGTCTGTTTTCTGTGGTGCCTGTGATCCTGACTGGTCAGAAAAATCTATTTGAATTCACCTGCG
>JAJHUR010115753.1:3712-15754 GCA_027495735.1 Lutjanus campechanus | reverse complement strand
TTTGGCTCACATCAGGTGATGGGATGTTCGAAAAATTGCTTATTGACGTTGTAAAAATGTAATCCTCCTCATTTTTGGTTTTTCAAAGATTTTTGTTGAAAAAAACCCCCAAAACAAATCAATTTAACCTGATTTTCATGCACATTTGAGGTTGTGGTTCACCCATGAGTTCATTTTTCTAACAACAACAGTAAAATGATCGGCACAGTTGCATCGTGACTCCGAAGATGTTTCCAATAAGCAGAAAGAAAAGTGGCGAGTCCCTCTGGGTAAGTATTAAAATAATAAACAATTTAATTACAGTGCTTGCGCTGCAGACCATATTTGTCGAATTTTATTTTTATTGTGCTTATTGCAACATTATCAGTGGCAGCATCAGTCGTAGTAGTGGTGGTGGTTTCACTTGAACATTATGTTGCTATAGCAACCACTAATATTTGGAAAGGTTAAGCGAGCGGCACTAATGTAAGAGACCGAATGACATTAAACCAGATTGAGAAATATCTCAATTTACAAGTCAGTCTTTTTTTAAAAAAAACACTTTTGTGTGCAGTTAATATGACTTTTTAATTTATGTTTTCAACAGGTGTTTTTATTGAGCCTCCGCTTTAATTAAAAATCGTACTAAAAACAAATTTAAGGAGCAGATTTAAAGCTCACGTTTGCTGCTACAACAGTACAATGAGCACCGCAGTTCACAAGCTTGTGCTTCATGAGACCTCAGAGGACGTTTGCAATAAGCAGAAAGAAAACTGGGAGAAAGCATATAAAAGCTGCTTGATGTGCAGTAAAGTCCCTCTGGGTGAGTACAAAAAACAATAAACGGTTAAATTACAGTTGAACTACTGTGCTTGCATTGCAAACCGTCTTTCAAAATTTTGATTTTATTGCATTTTTGCAATTTTATCATCGTCAGCAGCAGCAGCAGCAGCAGTTGGCCTACTATAAGTGTACCTACAGTAGCTGTCAGCAGCGGCTCTGGATGCTGATTTATAAATATGACTTAAGATTAAAACTTTTAACCAACTATGAGACCTGTAATATGCTGCATATTTTATTGATAACATAACTTACCAATACCAATTACCAATAGTCGGCCAATTATTTTATCGATTAATAGTTATTTGGTCAATAAAATGTCAGGAAATAGTGGAAAATGTTTATCAGTGTTTCCAAAAGCCCAAGATGACGTCCTCAAACGTCTCGTTGTGTGCACAACCCAAAGATATTCAGTTTGCCGTCCTAAAGGAGTAAAGAAACCAAAAAATATTCAAATTTAGGAGAATTTAGACTTTTTTCCATTAAACAAATTACTCAAACTAATTAATCAGTTATCAAAATAGTTGGCAATTAATTTAATAATCAATTACTTGTTGCAGGTCTAGATTATACTAGATTAGATTATACTCGATTAGTTGATCAAACAAAAAATAATCTGCAACTACTTTGATGATCAATTTATCATTTCAGTCATTTTTCAAGCAACACTTGCTGGTTCCAGCTTCTTAAATTAAAGGATTTGTTGCTTTTCTTTGTCATTTATGACAGTAAATGAAGAATCTTTGGGTTTTGGTTGGTTGGACAAAAGAAGCAACTGGAAGACGACACTTTGCACTCTGGGAAATTGCAATGAGCATTTTATCAAATTGTTCTCGACATTTTATAGACTAAACAATTAATCATGAAAAGTGACAGATTAATCGATAACGAAAACAATTGTTAGCTGCAGCCCTATCAGTCACCGTGACTGTTACAACAGTATGACCGGCTGATCTCAGAGCTGTGCAGGAGAACTGATCTGATTAGCTGCTCTGTAAATACAGATTGATGCACTGCAGCAGAACAAAGTCTTGTTTTGTTCCAGCTCTTGATGCTGCATATTATATGATAGAACTGGTCAGATATTTGCAAATAAAATCAGAAGATAACAATAATCAGTCCTGAAGAGTGAACAGGAGGGATGAAATAATGTTGAGATCACAACGTATCAAAAACCCTTTAACCCCCTCGTGCATCACGTTGGCTCATTCTCCCATTTTTCTTTCCTGATCGCCATCGGATGCTCTTGGATACTCCTGCTGGTTGTCATGGTAACAGATTGTGTTATGGAAACGTCTGTGTGTGTGTGTTTTACCTCAATGCTGCCACGGCGTGGCCCAGCTCGTGTATAACGCCGCTGAGCAGCAGGGCGATGAAGAAGTAGGCCAGCTGACTGGTGGGCAGATTAACACCAGGGACCTAAAAACACACCCGAGACCGGAAAAAAAGAAAAAGAAGAAGAAAAGAGCAACACACAACTGTGACTGATACAGAAACACAACAGGAACACCAACAGTCATCCTCAGGGGAGAAAAATCTACATATTTCATGGGTTTTTTTTTTGCCGCTTTAATGACATTTTCCTGCTAAAAAGGGATTAAAATACCCTCAAAAATCAGATCAAACTGTGATGTAATATATCTGCACCGCACATCAGAGACATAAACACAACATTAAATGTATTTAAATCCTCCTCCTCGCTCTTTTCGTTGCTTCCTTCCTCACATTAACTGCTTCACGTTTTGCTGAAGCGGTGGTTTTCTGTGTGGTCTCCGCTGGCTGTGTGGTGCATTTTGTGCCGCTCCGGGCTGAATACTCAGTTATAAATGGCCCATTAATAGCTTCCCATGAATCACCTGCACCGCTGGTCTACTGGGGATAGTGCTCACATTAATGCACGGCTGTTTGACACCTCAATGAATACAGAGCGAACAGGAGAAAAATGCTAAATAAGAGCCTTCCTCATAATTGGGGGCATTTGTCGCCCCCTCATTTGAATATCAGAGGCTTTGTGTGAACTTTCAAGGACATTTATGTTCTAATCGCTGACCCTGCTCACTTTAAAGATGCTTTATACATCTAATTTGAGTGAATATTTGATAGAAACAGGAGTTTGAGACGTATTTTCGCCTTGTAAAGGACACTGAAACTTCCTCTAACTCTTCACTGTGTTTAAATTTAAACTCCCGTCGTGTGAATTAATCACAAAAGCTCTTAAATGTCCAGTTCAGGTGTGTACGTACCACCACCTGCAGGGCCTGCTGACCTCCTATCCGAGGGTTGTCCGTGGTCATCTGAGCCAGCGTCTGCTGCAGCGTCTTTATCAGCAGCACCACCGAGCCCAGCATGGCCAGAATACCGAACACCAGGCCGCTGTTGAACCTGGGAGAGAAAATATTGACACAAGAGAGTTCAGTTCAAGCAGGACTATCTGGAAATAAAATAAAATAAAAGCTTCCAAGCAAGAGCAGAGACGGAAAAAGTGCTCTATGTTGAAGTGTGAAGGCTGAACTGTGAGGAAAGGATGTATCAAGATTTTGGAAGACTCGCCCGCTCGTCCATTAAGATGAGAACAGACTCACAAAATCATTGTGGCCAGTAAAAATAAGTCAGAGCTGAGAAAAATGAAGGTTTGATATGTAACACTGAGTGATACTTTAACAAGTCAGGGCTCTAACTTTAAGGGCATCCTGCCATTCAGGCAAACAAAGTGAAAAGATAAAGTGCGACAGTGACATCTGACAGCAGGGCACCTGTCTCTTTATTTACTGGTCCAAAACATTATCTGATTCATGACTCAGAACTGTGATATGATCCAAACCCCTGCTCATGATGCATTAATGTATTAATGTCATTTGTAATAAGTCTCTCTACTGTCCCTGGGAAAACACTACATCATAAATTTCTAGCACTGCTTCATGTGCTGTTTATTTTGTGTCTTTGATTTCCATAATTCTGTATTTTTATTTTAATTTATTCACACCAAATTGTATTTTTGTATCTCTTTATTCAAACCACCGCATCAGCCTACAGCTTCTTGACCTCTCCTGTCAGATCTGTCCCACTTTTCTTTTTTGTTGCATGTATATTCATTCTGTTTAGACACGGTCTTACTGCACAATTGCAGATAAAGATTAGGCCTCAAACTTTTTATACTATGTACCACCTCAGAAAATATTGATGTCTCCAGGTACCACCTAACTGTTTTGGACCATCTGGTGGCAGCGGGTGCTACAGAGATTTCACTGGCTCTTCTTAAGTAGCCACATAGTTCCCGTTTGGAGCCACAATTGCGGTGTTTTTGAAGAATTTATTTCAATCTCAATTTAGGTTGTAACAACTGGTAATCATGAATGATGTATGAGCGTGCTACGTGCATGATCGTCACTATGTAGCAGGTTGATATGGAGGCAGAAATACAAGAAAGTCTTATCAGTTGTCTCATATTTTGTTGGTTTTCATTTGATATTCTGCAGCATTTTGATCATACTGAATATTGAAATTATTATTATGTTTTATTTTAAGAAAAGTTTTAAGAGGTACACGTACCACAGTTTGAGAATAAAGGGATTAGGCTCTACTAATATTTTTAGTCTTGTAGAATTAGATTCCAGTGGCTGCTGCGTTTGGATTGTTTCCAGCTCGTGGGATTCAAACATTTCCAACAACTCCGGAGCACTGAGCATGTATATTAAAATGAGTTTTGGGTGATTGGACTGCAATCCGACAGCACTTGACCACTTTAAAGTAGAAAAAAGTAAATGCATCCAAGAGGCACTGAGGACGGATGGTGATCAAAACCGCCTCCGGACGCGGTCAGGGACGCACTGTGACCACATTAACCACAAGTGTGAATGCACTTTTGTTTTCAATGAGCATACAACAACTATGTGGGCAGGGGAAAAAAACACGATTTAGCGACTTTATTCCAAAAGAACGACAAATTTAGCGACTTATTCTGCCAACAGCGCCAGTGTTTCTCGGTCTCCCTCTCTTGGGCCACGCGTAGGCAGTCAGTGTGATGTGTGTGGCAGGCAGGATGCTGACTCAGAGTACAACTGAGCTTCTCTCTCTCTCTCTCTCTCTCTCTCTCTCTCTCTCTCTGGATTAGGACGTTCCTATAGCTTGTAAATATGCAAATAGTTTGATGTTTGATCTTGCAAATATAGAAATAGCTTCTCTCTCTCTGTTCTCTCTTTTTCTTTGCGGATCTCGGTTGTTCCTACATGGAGTCACAGGACTGTCACAAAAAAATAATTAATCTGTAAAAGAATAAGATAATAAATGTGGAAATATAACGTTAGGGTTATTTGGTGTTTACATACAAGCACGAATCTGCCAAAAATATGGTCGAAAATACAGAAATGATGCAGGAAGCAGGTGAAGTGTAGTTTATTTATTTATTTATTTATTTATTCATTTATTTTTAAAAAGTGTCCTCACCACAGGTAGAGGGCTCGGGGGTTGATGCGGGCGCAGTACGCAAACAGTCGGTTGAACATGGTGGTTTGCCATCTGACATGGAAAGGAGACAACATCAGCCCCCGACTCGCCAGCCAGGACTCGTAGCTGATCCGATGAGTCACCGACGACTGCGGGAGGAAATGGAAAATGGACACGGTCAAGAGATGGCCCTTATTACTTAGTGCCGACATTTTCCAATTGATTCGGGGCGGTTTACCCAGCAAAATGATTTATATGTCATAAATCATGAATCATAAAATCTTACAACTCATAATGTTGGCACAGGGGAGATAAAAACTCTGAAAAATAAGAGCATTGTTGATGTTCAGCGGCTGATATCTGTATGAAGACTCTCTGTTAGAGCTGCTGTCTCTTACAGGTCTTACGTAACAACAAAGAAATGTCCAGTGATTTATTGCAACGACGATGAGACACAGCAGCATCTTCTAATGGACTGTCACAGAGCTCAGGATGTCTGAGATAAAGTGAAAGGGTTCGGTGTACAGTTTGATCTATGGTATAAATCTGTCATGGAGCATTATGGAAGATAAATCGCTAAAACTAAACTTTCAGAACTGACACAAAAAATTGTAACTGTACCTTATGTAAAACAGGATGTGTTATGGTTATACAGCAGACTGTGATTGATAGAAACACAGTAATCAAACAGATACTGGGGGCAGGCATTTATGAGGACAAGAGGAGCTCCTGCAGGTGAGAAGCTGCTTATTGTTTTACAACCTGCCTCTAATTGAGTGACAGGATTACTGAGCAGGACATTATTTTATTTTTATTCATTCTTTATTTTCTCTGTGTTCATTTCAACAATTGGGTGGCATATGTATGTTAAATTAATTTAAAATGGTTAAAAAAAAAGATCATTCTCTTTAATACAGCAAATCATATCGCAAATACAATATCAGTTAAAAAAAATGGTGAAAAATGTTGATTAGTGTTTCCCAAAACTCAAGGTAAGGTCCTCAAATATCTTGTTTTGTCCACAACCTGAACATATTCAGTTTACTGTCACACAGACGAGTAAAGAAACCAGAAAATAGTCACATTTAAGAGGCTGAAATCAGAGAAGCAGCTCTATTCAACACATCATCATTTTCCTTGCAAGTTCTGGGACTAATCTTGTTTTTTAATAAGTATCTGCTCATTCTAGTTATCTCAGACCAACCAATCAAATGACTGTTTTATTTAGAAATTTGTAGCAACAGTGCAGTAACATGTTTGGTGATTGGCTGCTCGCCCAGGTTGTGAAACCTTATTTGTCAAATTTTAACCTAACCTCTCAAATTACCTGACTTCACCTCGTCCTGCTTCCACAGTTTCAACACTGCTTTAAGCAAACTCTTCAACATTTATTATCGCATGCAAATCGGCCTCTTATGTGTGACTATGATGAATAAAACCATAAAAACAGCAGGAACAGGTGGGAGTTAAAGCCCTCAATCCAAACACAACATGTCGTGAGGCTGTTGCTGTACTGAGACAACTGTTAGCTGATGAAACGGCTTCTCTGTCTCTGCTAACGCATGTATGCTAATCAAAATCTTTACTAAACAGCAAAAAACAAACAAACAAAACAAGAGTTTATATTCACCCTGAGCATTGTGTCGAAGAGATAGACAGCACACCAGGCTGCCATCACACACACCAGTAGAGGAACAGGGATCATCCTGCATCAGAAGACTCTCCGAGGACACAATGAACCAAACTGAGCCGCCTCCATCACTCCGTCTGTCCGCTGCTCATCACGGAGATAACCGCCATTACATATCTATAACACTACATACACCTGTGAACATTTTAATATTAAATATAAAATATATATAAATGCTCGGTTTCCAGGGATGCTGTGAATGAGAAGAATCGTCAGCACTGTGCGACACACTTCCGGGTTCTTCTTCTTCTCTTTTATTATTAAGGTCAACCAAAACGGAGCACTGCCGCCACCAAGTGTTCAACAAGAGAACTTCACTTTAACAATATTTTAAAAATCAGAACTATTCGCGATGTTTATTGTCACAACAATTATACAAGTGCAAGCGCGTGAAAAACTTTGAAAAGTAAATAAATAACAGAAGAACAAGTAAGTAATTAACACTGAACAATAATAATAAAAATATAAAGATAAAATATACAATGATAAGATAAGATGTGTATTTTTTAAATAGATTGAACAATACTAAATAAAATAAAATAAAATAACTGTCATACACACACACACACACACACACACACACTAATATATAGCAGATAAATACAAATCAGTGAAGGTTGCATAGTTTTAGTTTTGTATTTATTGTATCCAGAAGTTGGGATACGTTATGTTACAGTTGCTCCCAATCAAGAATAGAAATAAATAAAAACATCAATAAGTATGTAAACATATGTGCATTAAGCTGCCTACTACAATATATAGGCCTCACAAAAATATAGGCCTTTATACAGAGAAACAGAAAATAAGAAATATGTAAGAAAATGTATACTACAATAAAATTATAACAGAATAACAGTGTACATAAACAATAATGCTGAAAGGTGCGTTAAAGGTTTTATTGATAACATTTTTAAGAAAATAATTTTAAAAATATAATAATAATAATAATAATAATAATAATAATAATACAAAAGTCTCACATTTCTGACTAAAAGAAGAAAGAAAGAAAGAAAGACAGAAAGATTTGCAAATGATATTCCCAGGAGACCCTGAAGGCAGCAGTAGCCCCTAAAATGGAGCCCAGAAAAGTCGATCAGAGCCACCTTAGCTGAGCTGCAGCAATATAAAATGAAAGTGTGAGTGTAGACATTGGATTTCATCAGACCAAAAGGTCAGGGAAGTAAAAGGACACCAATAAATGTCGATGGTCTGACTCAGATGCGACAAGGAAACAAGCTTCCGCTCTGACTCATTAAGCCATAAAAATGTGACAGAGGGAACATAAAACTGCTTGTGGATAAAGACGTGTGTGTGTGTGGATGCTTTTCACACCGATATCGCCACAATTCAGTGTCACACAGAACCTGCAGCAAATGTTTTATTCCAGTGATCTGAAGACTCGCACTAAAATGTTGGGAAGTCACGTTTTTTGGGGAGGGAAAGTGTCTGTTTCTTATTGTCAGTCAGACAAATGTTCAAAGTGAAATATTTGTGTCTGTTTTCTAACAATATGAGCAGCTTGAGCAGACAAACAGGACAGATCCAACTTCCCATTTACTGCCAACTGCAACAGCTGCTGGTTGACAAGAGGGACGAACTGTCAGACAGTGAAATATATTAACTGATCTCTGACGAAAACAATCATCATTCATTAAATCAGTCTTGATTATCATCACTGCACGCCTCATTTTTCATCGCCTAATTTAAATACTTAACCTAATTTAACACTCCTCTTGTCTTCTAACTTGTCCTATAGGTGTGGACAGATTAACCTGCTGCAGGAGCTGTGAGCTGAACTGTGAGGGAGATGAGACTCACTGAACAGGTGGAGCAAACTTATTAACCATGTTGCAAATTTTAACCGAATTTTGTGTAAATCTGCAAAAGAAAATGCAAAAAAAACAAAACGCTTGTTTCCATCCACTACCATGATGTGATTACGAGGAGTTGATTCATCGAGATAAGCAGTAGGTGGCGCCAATTCTTCAGTCAGATAAGCATTATGACACTGCAGAAGAAGACTGTGCAACAAGGTGACATAATTTGCACCAGTCAAAACCTGAACCTGTGAAAAACAGTGTAGAAAACACAATGGATGTATGACATTTCAGTTAGTTTCCTGCATTAATGTGAAGACAAACAAACAGCTGATCGGTCATGTGAAATGTTCAGTATACAAGAAGAGTTATTCATTATTTTCAACAAGGTTGTTTAACAAAGTTTTGACTCTTTAATTGATTGATTGAAGCGGCTGAAGAGGTCTGTGTGGTACACCAGACTGACTTGTTAATAGATTTTGTTTTGCTGTTTGCTTATAATGAGTTCTCATTGCATTCTTTTGCATTTCCAGTACGTATATATTGTAAATTTTGATCTTATAGATTTGGACTTTACATTTCAGGTCTGAGAGAGTTGAGGGTTTGGTCTTGTTGTTGTTTGTTTTGTCTCATTTTGTTGTTGAAGTTAAATATGGATCTCTGTGGATCATCATCACCTAAATCCTCACGGCCTCCTGATCTCCCAGTCTCTTTGTGTTTGTAGCCAATCATCATGCAGAGTGTACAACACACTACACATGGGAGCATCATTACATTTTGCCCAGATCCTCCCTTCGGTTTGCTGTTTGCCTGTAGGCCAAAAGATGTCAAAGCACCGTCCACATTTGTGCGTCTTGAAGAAATGTGCAAATATTCCCGTCTTTAAATACTGTATTTTCTTTATAAAGTTCGGTCCATCTTAATGCAAATCATCCACCTGTAGCATGTTGTTAAATACAATAAACACATTCATAACAGTGTAATAGGTGAGGGCTGCCCTTACCAACAGGTGAGACCAGTGTGTGTGTGTGTGTGTGTGGGTTGAATTTGCATAGTCTGAAATATATAACCAGCCTACAGTCTGAGTCTGTTCATTTTACTACCTGGGCACACAGTGGATTAGTTTCACAGGCGAGACTGAGAAGGATCAGTCGGGTCTGATGTGAGGAAAAGTTGAGAGAAGGTAGGTGGAAACACACACACACACTCACCCCAAATATGTATAAACAGATGAGAAAACACACACACACACACATACACACACACTCGGGAGCTGAAAACTCACTCTACTTCTCTCATGATGGGTCGGGTTCCGCTCGGGGAGGAGTTTCGTGTGTCTCCGAGCCAATCAGGACGAGCGGAAACAGGTCAGGTAGCCGAAGAGGACCTCAGAGAGAGCGCAGGCAGGGCAGAGCAGCCACGCACGACAGGAGGTAAGAGCGCACACACACACACACACACACACACACACACACCTTTAACTCTGTGAGATCAGACTTCCCCTCAGGGCCTTCAGTGGATGTGCATCAGTGTATAAATGTAGATATACCAGCATTACCACTTCTGTGTGTGTGTGTGTGAGTGTGTGTGTGTGTATGAGTGACTGTCAGAGCAGAAATAGGACAGTGCCATTTTAGTCACTAAGATTAGAAGAAGTGTTTTGAGGACTCAAGTGTCAGGGTTTGATGAAGATGCAGCAAGAAATGATCACACATGTCCTAATAATGAATAATGTTCGATTTTTCTGAATGAAGTTTGGTCCTGCAGGTAAATTATTTCCCTCATAAGAACATTTTACTGTAATTATAGTTAAAAGATTTTCAAATCAGGACCATACTTGTCATTATAAATATTTGGGAATATCACATATGCAGAAAGCTTTGTGTTATATGTTTGGTGTTAAATTTTATGAATGAAGTTTAGTCTTGCAGGCATTTTAAAAACCTCAAAAAGATGCTCAAATCCAGAACCATTATGCAAATCCAGGCAGACAGTTTTGCAAATTTTCCCACTAATAAATGATAATTTTATCTTATGTTACATGCTTAAATGTTCAATTTTTTAAATTAAGTTTGGTGTTGCAGTTAATTATTTCACTCACTGTAACATTTTACTGTAGTTATGGCTGAAAAACCTTAAAAACACTTTCCAATCAGGGACCATATTTGCCATATTTGTGTTTTGTGTTTTCATGCTTTAAATGTTCCCCTTTTCTTGGAATGAAGTTTGGTCTTGGAGGTAAACTATTAACCTTACTGGAACATTTTACTGTAATTACAGCTGGAAAATCTTAAAAAGATGTTCAGATTATGGATGATCATGCTTGTCATTATAAACACTTGTGAATATAATATGCAGACAGTTTTCGTGTTTCATGCTTAAATGTTACATTTGACCTAAAAACCTTAAAAATATGCTAAAATCAGGGACCATACTTAAACATTTGTGAATATCATATAAGCAGTTAATGCCTAAATCTGACATTTTTTGAATTAAGTTTGGTCTTGTGGGTAACTTCATTTCCTTCGCTTTTATACCTAAAAACATGTTCCAAAATCTTCAGTTTTTTAAATTAAGGTCTTGCAGTTAAATTATTTCCCTCAACACTCTACTGCAAATATAGCTGAGAAACTTTTGAATAAAGTTTTTGGTCTTGCAGTTACCGTAAATTATTTTCCTCACTGGAAAATTATCCTGCAAATATAGCTGGAAAATCTTTAAAAACGTTCAAATCAGGGCTCATACTTGTCATAAACATTTGTGAATATAAGCAGACAGTTTTGTGTTAGATGCTTAAATGTTCCATTTTTTGAATGAAGTTTGATCTTGTAGTTAAAATAGTTGAATCACCAGAACATTTAACTCTAATCTCTAGTCTAAAAAAAACTTTTAAAAAGATGTTCAAATGAAAGAGATCCAAGAGGTCGGTGCTGCTGTTTGATAATGTTTTGGTCCGTCACCGTGTGTGTCCATGTGTGCTGAAGAGTGTGTGAGTGTGTGGATAGAAAGCAGGTCCCTTCTGTGTATCACTCTTCTATTTATAGAGAGAACAAATCCCAGATATGAGAGGAATCCTTCTACCACTTACGAGGCGTGAGAGAGAGAGAGAGAGAGAGAGAGAGGGGCGGAGAGGAGAGAAGAGAAGAGAAAGAAAAAGAAAGAGATGGACAGTAGAAAGAAAACACGTGCGTGATGAGAGATGGATAGAAAGTGTAAGTGAACAGGCAGGAGTCCAGGCGTGAATAAAAACCAGGCAGTTAGACGACACAGTAG
>JAJHUR010115752.1:0-23162 GCA_027495735.1 Lutjanus campechanus | reverse complement strand
CACATGAACAAACAGGAACTGGTGTATTTTTCTTTGAACACCTGACACTCTGTGTCCCCTGTGATCACTTTTCTCCTGTCTGATAGCAACATTTTCCACTGGTGACTCCTGCATGAACAGAAGGCTGCAATGGACCCCCAGCAGACAAATCAGGACTAGCAGTGCATGTTGTTGAAAAACTGGAATTAATGATGATGATGAGGATCACTTTCATGTATTACCAGCATTTTGCTGGCAGTGGATCCTAATTTTCCACCCTGGGTGTCATTTGTTTAAACATATGTGCACTGCTGGAGCACACTGGAGTGACACTTTTCTTTCTCCTAGTGAGGAAATGAAATAAATACAAATTTGCAGTTGGCAAGATTTTTGTAAGCGACTGAAGATCCAATCATCACTAAAGCGCACAACCTGGATCAGGCAGAGTGAGAGCTGTCCTGCAGTCCTTTGCAGTAGTTTTGATGAGTGTGAAATCAGTTAAACATTTGATCATCTTGTGTTACAGAACTGCATATTCAGACAGATTCAGTGTGGGCAGAGAGTGTGCGATGTGACGCCACAGTCTGACACTCGCATGCAGTTTGGACAAAGTGTTAGAGTGTCTTTTGAAGGTTGTGATTTGTTTTTCCACCACAGCTGAAGATCCATGACATGCAGACACATTAACCCCACGGCTGAGTTTGAACCACACCTTTGACACATGAAGATACAACACTGTCATGTGCCTGAGTCTCATGTTTGTTACATGAATGAAACTTTATTTCTCTCAGTCACTCACTTTGTCCACCTTGTGTGCTTTTACGTGTTCCAGGTGTTTGTGTGTCTGTGGAAGGGCTGTAAGGTGTACAACACACCGTCCACCAGTCAGAGCTGGCTGCAGAGACACATGTTGACTCACAGCGGGGACAAACCCTTCAAGGTGAGCACACACACACACACACACACACACACACACACACTGCTCACCACTGTCAGTCTGTCTCTCTCTGTGAATCACCTCAGCTCACTGACTCTGTCGATGTGTGTGTCCCCGCAGTGTGTGGTTGGAGGCTGCAATGCCACGTTTGCCTCTCAGGGGGGTCTCGCCCGTCACGTCCCCACTCACTTCAGCTCCCAGAGTTCCTCCAAAATGTCCAGTCAGGGCAAAGTGAAGGAGGAGTCTCCGTCCAAGGCCGGCCTCAACAAGAGGAGGAAACTCAAGAACAAACACAGACGCTCGCTGCGTATGTTACACACACACACACACACACCTTTCTATCCAAATTAAGATAAAACCCCACACTGAAGGTTCAAAATCCTGTTTGACTTCCAGCTCGACCTCATGACTTCTTCGACGCTCAGACAATGGACGCCATCCGCCATCGAGCCATCTGCCTCAACCTGGCAACACACATCGAGAGCCTGGGCAACGGACACAGCGTGGTGTTCCACAGCACGGTGGGCTCTCTCTCTCTCTCTCTCTCTCTCACACACACACACACACACACACACTCTTGTCAATGCAAGAATTTGACGTGTGCAGGAGAACATGATGTTTGTTTCTTGTGTGTTCAGGTAATAGCCAGGAGGAAAGAGGACTCTGGGAAAGTGAAGGTCTTGTTGCACTGGACACCTGAAGACATGTAAGTCCTGCTCCTGTCTTTAGTGCAGTCTGGACTCAGTTGGATTTAAGCTGATTTTCACCAATAATGTCGTCCACAACTGTTAAAAACCGTATAAAGTCTGTAATTCTCCATCAGACAGCAGCAACATTACACGTTTCAGTCTGTTATTTCAGCACAGCTGCCACACTTAAACTTCTTCACTAATTATTTCAGTTTCCTGATGATAATCAGCCATCTGTGTTTCTTAAACACACTTTGAATTTGTTCAGATGGTCCAGTGAGATTATCTGGAGGAACAGCAGATTTTTCGGTTTTATCAGGGCTGAACAATTTGAAAAAATATCTAATTGTCTTTATTTTAAGGAATGCTACATTTTACATCATTATTTTCATTTTTATTTAAGACATCTCATTATGGTGGGATTTTTGCAAGGATCTGTAACTAAACTAAACAAAGATGTTTTCTTAAGCTTGTAAAATATGACATGTAGGCCAGAACATCTCTGCAGCACGATATTTAATTTTAAATTTAAAGTTTTTCATTTTAATTTTGATTTCATCTGAACAGTCTAATTTGTGTTCTGTAATCTCCGAGTACTTTTACACCTCACCTGTTGGTTTCAGTGAAAAGAAACTCAGTGGGCTCTCTGGTAGATCACCTGGTAGAGACTGATCCAGGTTTTTATTTGTTTGTGCGATCAAGTAAATTCTAACTGTGAAAGCTCTTACATGAATTCTGGTGTGCACCACACAACTGGACTGAGACCAGTTGAAAAGTGGACTCCTGATGCAGTGTTTTTGTGGTGACAGTAGACAGTGGTGCTGTCCACCTTCCTCCTTGATTCCAGTGGGCAGCTCATACCTGCACCACCATTTAGATCCGTCCTGGAGGCCACAGCAGGAGCAGAGCGTTTATCTGGACAGATTGAGTTTATTTCTGTCCTCCCGCCGTGGGAACGTAGGCTACATAATGAAATAGTTATTTTTTGTCTGTTTTTTGTCTTTTTTGTTTGAGTGTGTGCTTGGTCTTTTATTTTGAAACTTGCCTTGATTCTCTATGTTTTTTTTAAATGAATGAATGAATGAATTTTACCTTTACTTCACTAAGTCGGTCATTAAGAACAAATTCCCTATAGCTCAGTTGGTAGAGTGTGCGCTCCATGTACTGAGGCTGGTTCAACTCTCACCTGCAGCCCATTTGCTGCATGTCATTCCCCTCTGTCTCTACCTGCTATCCTGTCATATCTTCAGCTGTCCTGTCCCAATAAAGGCAAAAACAAACAAACAAAAAAAAACAAAAAAACAAAAAACTAAATAATAATAATAATTCTTATTTACAGTGGCGGCCTGGCAAAAGGCAAGAGCCACAATAACACACACAACAAACATTACATAAAAGACAAACAGTATAAAACACAGTCACAGGCGGGTGGCTAACAGACAGCAGCATCAGGTAGTACAGCAGCAACAACATACACATGCAGCAAGACACACAACACAAGGTAACAACAGGCACAGCAACAAAACAGCAAAAGAACTAAGCAGGAAACGGCAAAAAGGAAACAGGCAAGCAACAAAACAAAGCAACGCAATGACAGCAAGAGCAAAACAGGCAAAGCAACAAATAGCAACAAATAAACAACCAGGCAAGAGCACTGAACAACATCAGCAACAGAACAAGAAGGATGGATTAGACAAACAGAGAGAAGCAGACAGACACAAGTTTTAAAAATGTAACTGTGTCAAGAAACAGTTTGATGTATCAGTGAGAATGTTACAGCAGAGACCTTGGGAATGAAATTTTCCAGTTCTCTCAGTTTTTGTTTTGGGGACTATGAACACAAAACTGTGTCTGAGGTCCCGCCTCCTCACTCCGCTCTGTGCAGACTCTCCACGCAGCAGAGTGAAGAGCCGCTCTGGGACTGTGTAGAACGGTCACGATTAGCTCTGGTGGCCGTGGCGCAGCTGTAACACAACACAGCCGTGTCCAGTGGAATCAGACTGACAACACTGTTGTTAAGTTTGGAGCTGACCTCCTTAAAATGCAGCAGTGATTGATGATTTTTTCTCATATTCCAAATGAAGTGCAGGAGTGAACTTGGCCTCAGTGTGTGTATTTTAAACTGTTCTCACTGTGGTGGTGTAATTGTGCGCATGTAATTGCAGCTGAATGCTGTGATTATTGTAATCAAGTGTACTTTTATTTATAGTCAGCTGACTGAAAAGAAAACTCCTGTGTGACATGTGAGTGTGACACTTTGATCCAGATGTGAGCTCACATCCACTGAGTGTAAATGTGTTGTTCCCTGTCAGACTGCCAGATGTGTGGGTGAACGAGAGCGACAGACTGCAGCAGAAGACCAAGGTGGTCCATCTGTCCAAGCTGCCCACAGACACAGCTGTCCTGCTGGACCCCAACATCTACAGGTGAGTGAGCAGGGCTGGGACACTCATCGATGTCGCTGATTTCAGAAATACGTTGATTTGTGTAACGTGTGTCAGCACATTAACTGTCAGTTTCTCCCGGAGAAAAGATGCAGCTAAAAAAAGGTTCATCTGATTGGACTGATGCTGTGTCTCAAATCAGACATGTCCACTAGTCCACTGTCACGTAGGACACTCTGTACACGATGTACTTACAGCCGCAGTGCGTCAATTTCAACAGGGTTGTTCTGTCTCAGATCGAGGACGGTCGCTGTGTCTTTATCTGAAATGCTGATCACAGCTTCTGTTTCTTCTTCATGGATGAACTGAAGCGAGGTGGAGCTTTACTGCCACTTCTCACAACATCTACCGGCTTCTTTATTCATTTGTGTTCAATTTCGCTTCATTCAACTTGAATGTCCTTTTCATTTTATTTGCTTCTGTTTGTCCTCTGTTTCTCGGGAGGTTAAAAACACACTATAATCTCCATCGACGACGGGCCGGCCCTCCCTCCTCCTCCTCCTCCTCCTCTTCCTCTTCCTCTTCCTCCTCCTCCTCCTCCTCCTCCTCTTCCTCTTCCTCTTCCTCCTCCTCCTCCTCCTACCAGCTGAAAACACACCAACATGCTGATTTATTCATTTTTGATTTGCAGAACCAAATCTTTACAAACTTAACACAAATCAACATATTGGTGGCTTTAATCCAGCGAGTATAGTGGTACTTAATGATAAAAATACATTTATGATTTACATCTGTATAATTCAGTGATCACTGTGGCCAGAGATGAGGAGTAATGAAGTACAAATACTTTGTTACTGTAGATGTTTCAGGTGTCTGTACTTGACTTGACTATTTATTTTTCTGACAACTTTTTATTTTTACTCTGTACATTTGAACTCAAATATCTGTAATTTTGAAAACTTACATTTTCAAAACAGGCCAAAGCAACATAAAAAGAAGTAACAAGCTGAAAATGACATCAGAAGAAAAAGAGGAAAAGGTTAATAAGACAGAAACAACTTAATAATATATAACAAGATAAAAATGACAGGATGAGATACAAGATGAAAACGATGCAACACATCATAAAACACGACTAAAACTACTGTTGCTGCACCTGCTTCCTTGGCCGCCATGTTCGGTAGCCCCGCCTCTTCCGCTACGTAGACAAGATGGCGACCGTTTAGGGCGAGAAGCGCCCGGCGTTCCACACTCAGCTTTTTGGCCGTTCTGAGTACAACATCCAGGTACTCCCAGTGCTCTCTGTTTTGCTGTAAATGTCAGCAGGAACACACTCAAAACAGGAAGTGTGAGTACAGAAGTCTGCAGATTGAGACACATGAAGAGACGGGACAGCGCGGACGCTGTGTAAGCTCTGCTAATTGGAAATGTCTTATCACAGCAGTACAGCTGCTCTACACAAGAAGCTGAAGTGAAAGTATAGCAGCACTTTGTCAAGACTGCACCACCCTGTTTACTAGTCAGCACCCAGGCAAGAATTACTGTGAGAAATTGATTGAATTAAAAGTCATTTCAGCACCACTGCTGCTGTACAAGAGAGACACTAGTGTTACAGACTGTTTTTACTGCCTGTAACACTTACAGACTGCTGCAGCATCCCTGCTCCACACTGGTGAAAAATATGTTTCAGTGATTATTTTAACATATTACTGCAGTGAGGAAATAAATCCATGTCACGACCGTTTTAAGTTTGAAGTCAAGTAAGAAAAAAACATGTTTATTCTCCAGTTTGTTATATTGATGAAGTATTAAAAAATCTTTAGATTAATTGATAAATTCAAACGATAATGGTTTAGGTAGTTTTGGATCTTGGTTTTGAAACAAAACTAAACATCATAATAAAATATGTGACTGTTTTTCCTCCCGCAGGATGTTCTTCTGAGCTCCTCCAGAGGAACTCCACTGTCTCTTCCTGCTAATCAAACCTCAAAGAGGACGGTCGTCTCCACCTCGACGCTCCTCTCCTCCTCTCCTCCTCCCTCTCCCAGAGGATGCTGGGAGTTTAGTGACTTGTTTGTCCCGGCCTGTGTGAGGCCTCCAGTGTTTTCTCCTTTAGGTGCTGAGTTTACTGAGGACATGTAGGGGGACATGTTGCTTGTTTTAGGTAACACAACTAGACTGAAGACTAACTGACACAAGTGTAACTGTAGACAGTTAGACACACATGTAGAGAGAAGCTGTCTTTGTAAATACTTGAGATTTGTAATATATTTTTATACTTTGAATTTTTTTACTGTACTGTAGATAGATGTCTTTTTTTTTCTGCCAAACATTTTTAAATAGATGTTTTAAAAAGTGATAATATTGGTCATCATGTGCATATAGCTGGATTTGTTCTGGTTTAATGTCATTAAACTTTTCCAACATCAGCTCAGTCTCAAGTCTTCACCTGCTGCAGTCGCTGGAGGGTTAATCACAGCAACAATCAGGTTTCACATGGTCCCAGTGTCCGTCTGTAGAAATATACTGTAGCCAACAGCAGGGCTGGATTTAAGGAGTCATAAAATCCCAGAATCCATCTTTAAATCTGTCTTTGCTGCTGTGGATGTGTGGTCTCTGAGTAAAAACGTCTAAAAATGAAGAATTTACAAAATAAAAAATATTTTGCTGTGCTCAAGTGGGGCGAGGGGGGTTCATGAGGTTGGGGAAACACTTCATGTAACAGCTTTGGGGTCAATTCTTAATGCAGACATGAATATTTTTAATAATCCACCAGTTTAGATGGTTCCATGTACAATTTACAGCATCAGTTCTCTGAGAATCTTTCATGTCCACACAAAACTGTCATTGTAACTGAAATATCCCTGAGTTAATATCCAATCAAATCAATTGGGAAATTTGAATCAATACCCAGTGAAGCTAAGAGTTTTTACCTTTTTCTCATTGTCAGTTTTCTTCTTTGTTTTTTTCCCTCGGTTTACTCGCCAGACAAAACGTCAAATGTCAAATGAGGTGAAATTACTGCTATTTGTAGACTATTGATTAAATATTCAGTGATGCAGACAAATATTCATGACTCCACACCTGCTGCTGCAGTGTTTAGTTTTTCATCCACATGTCCTGGTTTTCATTGGCCTCATTTTGATCAGATCACGTCATTGGCTACAGAAATGCAGATGAAAGGTTTAGATATTAATTCAGCTTGTGCCCAGTGCTCAATTATGATTTTGAAAGTAACTAGTAGATTACATTGTGTAATGAATACTTAAGTACAAGTAAACATACAGACTTGAAAATCTACTCATGAAAGTATAAGTCCCCAAAACAAAAAAAACAAATGAGAGTAATTCTGTGTGTAGGTTATAATGTGGTCCCAGTTTCATACAGGACAGCAGAGGGAGACATTCAGCTGGAGGACACAGTGTTTCTCTGGAGGTTAAAGAACTGCTGTGCAGAATTTAAAGAAACATTAATATTTTTGTTAGATCCTTTGATTGATGGCACTGTGTGACAGATTGACTATAGAAAACCAAATCCTAAAGTCTTCCACATCTTTCTGCCTCTTAAAAAAAGCTTATTTTCAGAATCAGAACCTTTTTTTTTTTGTCTAAGCATGTGTTCACATACATCTGAATCCAGTTTTTCATTGCTCTCAATGTCATTACAGATTTACAACAGACATACCTGCTAAGAACGAGCCTAACAAATAAAGGTTAAAAGTAGGACTGTACGTGTGAAAGTAAATATGTGTACACACCTGTTTTTTCATATTTATTATTTATTATTATTTTATGTGTATCATATCTTTCTTTTTTCAACATCTGACTCATCTGAATGTTTTACATCAAATCAAATTAACACAGTCTTTCATCAAGTAAGTTACAAATAGTTTTGTTATTATTGTAACATTATAATAAAAACAGTTTACATCAATATCTTCTCTAATTTTGCCAGCACCTGGTTAACTGGACTGAACAGTGAATTTTGTTGGTGACACTATTTGCCATTCAAATTCCAAACGGACGTCGCTGACGTCATATTTAGTGGCCGGAAATCGGTGACGGGATTCCTCTCAGAGAAGAAGAATGGCAGGGCTGCTGAAAAAGGTACGAGTAGAGGTCATGATTTGTTTGAATGATAGAAAGAGACAGAATACAGAACTGACAGAGTCAGTGCTGTTTCTGCTTCTCTATCTGACGGTGCACCGACTTGTTTGACGTCCACAGACGCAGTTTGAACGACATGTTTGCTGTGTGTGTTAGCCGACGCTAGCTGTTGTGCTAGCTCTGCTAACAGTAGCGTTATGTATGTTAGCTGTGTGTTTGGTGCTACAGGCTGCCTGCTCAAACAGACAACCACAGATCTTTAAACGTTACAGCAGGCAAGAATTAGAAATATGATACGACAACAGTTACTTGGTAACATATTCATACTGTTTAAATGTTAACCTGAATGGTGGAAGCAGTGCTGTTAGCTAACATGCTAAAGTACACTGTCCCTCTGTTGGTAAATTACTCCACATCTCTTGAGTGAATTAGCTAACCTGTTAACTGAGCTGAAATTAGCCACATAGCACCTGGACATAGTTTAACATGATCAAATATTGATGTGATTCATTGAAAAACATACTGATCTGCAACAGCAAGAAAAGCACAGCTGTGCCTAATGTCATTAATGGTGTTTGCCTCCTATTTACATTATTTCAGAGATGTCCTGAACTAAACATCTTGTTCCTCAGATGTAAGAAATGTTTGTTTGGTTCAGACCCCAACAAATATCATACCATCATGATTTAGTCAGGTTTTTAGATAGTTTTTTTCCCCATTTTTTTTTTTACAGTAAAAATGGAAATTGTAATGTAAAAAAAAAAGATCACTCCCACTAATCGTATCACGTATTGCAATTTCAGTCAAAATGATCACAGCATGATTTTTTTTTTTGACATATGCAGCCCTAATTGACAAGAATGTGGCAATATGATACATATGATGATACAGGGGTTATGATTCAGTATATTGTGATACTGCAAGCAAGGTGATATTTTGCTGTTTTTTCATCTAATTTTAAGAAAACAGTCAAAGCATAAAGATAAACCACCATATGAATAAAATCTGAGGTAAAAGTTCACTTTTTTAATGTGATCAGACCAGTGAAGATGCATAACAACACTGCCATCTAGTGGTTGGGGGTTTAAACACAACACAAAAGGAACTATAGCTGCAGATCTTTGCATGCATCATGTTAGTGTTTTGTCTCATAAACATAAAGTATAATGTCACGATTACAACCCTGATTTACATGATTCTAGGACTTCAACAAGTAGTCAGTGTTGCTGACTTTTTGATAATCAATTAATCATTTTAATTGGCCAAGTGCAGAATCCAAATCTCAGCACCAGAACCAAATCACAGTTTGAAAAAGAAAACAGCATTGAATGAGGTACTGTAGTGCTGCAGAGATGAACTGACCTGAAAATCAGAATCTGAAAATCTTTTAGGTCGGAGCAGATCTCAGTAAATATCACATCATCCTGATTTTAATTGTTTTTGTGTGTGTGTGTGTGTGTGTGTGTGTGTGAACATGAAAATTGTAATGCAAAACTGATTATGTCCACTAATCATGTTGCATATAATAATGCAAAATATTATACACAATCTGACTTTTTTACCAAATCATGCAGCCTTATTTTATTTCCCCAAATGTGAATATTTTCAGGTTTCTTTACTCCTCACCGACAGTAAACTGAATATGTTTGGTTTGTGGACAAATCAAGACATCTGAGGACGTCATCTGGGACTTTGGGAAACACTGATTTACATTTTTCACCATTTAATGGAGACATTTTATTTTATAAACTAAACAACAAATTGATGAATGGAGAAAATGAACAACAGATGAATCATTATTGAAAATAATCATTAGTTGCAGCTCTAAATTATTCACATACAACAGCCTGGTGGTTTTCAAACATTTTGTGTCCAAGTCACACCAAAATCTCAACGTACACCTGTATTCATTTCTGTGCAAAACAGCTCTTATCACCCTGTAAACATTTATTTTTATTTATTAAAGGTGCCAAAAAAACAATTATATTACTGATGAATGAAATACACATTAACACAATAACTCAAGCAGCAACACACCCGTCAGAAACACAACATTCACCACCTGCCAACTGCACAGACAGCAAACACTTGAGTTTAATGGGGTGTTTTTAAATGGGGTTTTCTCAGGGTACAGAACTCGTCTCTGTATTGAGAAATGAGCACACAGTTTAAAAAAAAACATTCATAACTTTTTGTATTGTTGTATGTTGTAATAATAATGTACGGTTGTCCACTGCACACCTGGACTGTCCTCACAGAACACTGTGTGTGAACCTCTGCAGTAAGGCGTTCCACTGAGCACTGCACTAAACTGAATGCAGCCAATGATTAATGTTACTGGTCACACTTGTGTCTGTCACAAGAAGGTCTGTTGAGGGCAGCACATCAATATGTTGTTTGTAGGGCTGCAACGAATGATTGTTTTCTGAATGAATAGTTGTTTTCCTGTAAAATGTCAGAAAATGGTGAAAAATGTTTTTTATATTCTGGTCTATTCTTCACATGTTTCTTGAAACAGTTACTTTCATTATCAATCATCTGTTGATCATTTTTTTCCATTAATCGGTCAGTTGTTTGGTCCATAATGTCAGAAAATCCTCAGTCCTCAAATGTCTTTTGTCCACAGCTCAGATATTCAGTTTACTGTCAGACAGGAGGACAGAAACCAGACAGAAGCTGAGATCAGAGAATTCAGACCTTTTTTTAAATAAAGAATGACTCAAAACAAATCATCAATCATTATAATTATCGGCCAACATTATCGGCCTGTCACAGTTCAATCTATCAGCATAATGTTGTCTGATATGAACCTGTGTGATACTTTGGTTTTAACAGAACATAATCCAGATAGATTTTCATTGTTCACTTCATCTGCAGTTTTCTCTATACGTATATTTACTCCCCTTTTAATTTACTGTTATTTCTAATTATTAAAATACAGTTAAAGTTTATTTTTTCACTTCCCTGATATCATTTTAGACAAAGTTTGTTACTAAGCTGTAAAATCTCCTGCCTCATCACACATCTGTCACAAGTGTGTGATCACCACATTAGAGGTTCATTATAAAACATGTGTGTATGTATATGTGTACACTCTGTAGGGCTGAACAGCTCATTGAAATTTTGTTGCAATATTTGCACATAAACATTTAAAACAGTTTTTCAATCAAAGTAAGAATAATAATATAAAAGTTGTTATTCCCTTTAACATTGCAAAATCATATCACATTTGTAATATCAGTCAAAATAATTGTAATTAGATGTCTTTACAAACCTGTTCACCCATAATATTCTGTATATTATATTATATTCTGTATAAAGAATTGATATGGATTTTTTTACTCTGTAATATCTGTACTGGGATCAGACCTGTAAATCCAGTACTGGTTGGGCTCTAGAGGGCGCCACAGTCAGGTCATTTGTGTTGGTGCATATTGCTGTAAATCTTTCTAAATGTTTCCAGCTGTGAGTGTGTGTGAGTGTGTGTGAACGTTGTGTGAGGTGAAAGACGTGGTGAAGTGAGACGTCAGTACTCAGACTGAAGTGTCTCTCCTGCTCCTCTCTTCCAGACGACAGGCCTGGTCGGCCTGGCAGTGTCCCAAAATCCACATGAGGTGAGCAGCCGACAGTGAACACACCACACACACAGCACGGTCACATGCAGTTATTTCATCCTCCAGCTGTGTTGACTGATGTGACATGTAACCCGCTCTGTTGTCCTCTCAGCGTCTGAGGATTCTGTACTCTAAGATCCTGGCGTCTCTGCAGACCATGCCGCAGGACGCAGCCTACAGGAAGTACACAGAGCAGCTGGTCACAGAGAGGTTCGACCACGTCAAAGCGGTGAGTGGATCATCACAGGCTTGTATCACAAAGCAGCTCAAATGTGAGACTCTCTGCTGCTCTCCAGTAACACACCAGAGTGAACAGTACATGAGCACATGTGAACAATGATCATTAAAAGCTGGTGATAGAAGTCATCGTAGCATATCTAACATTGTTTAGCTCACAGATTCTTAAGGACCAGAGGTCATTTGTTGCCATGGATACCAGCACATCATTTGACTAAACAGAGATGATTTCTAGATGTTTCATGTAGCTAATGAACTGCTTTTAAATAACCAGCCAATTATCTTTTCTACCTGCAAAACATTCTTCTAATGAGCAGGTCCCCTACTGTAATAAACGAAACTCATCTTATATTTTTATTTTACATCAATAAAAAAACAGCAACTTGAGTGTTTGAGGTAACTTTATTCATGATGACAGAATTGAAAATCAAACCCTCTGGAACTATAATACCTTGATCAGGTCTGAGCCTGCTACTTGCACTTTGAAGTGATTTTATATTTGTTTCGTATTTGTTTGACACCTCCTGGGTTGCAGCTGAGTAACTCTGCTGACACACAGCCTGCAGGAACGCCCAAAAACACACCAATAATCCACTGAAAACAATATAAATCATAAATCAGTGTTTCCCAGACTTTTTTTCTGAGGATCTGCTTTTTAGAAATCACTAACCAACACAACCTTATTATAAATTATTAAATAAATTATTATAAATGCACATTCTGACCGTTTTTACTTCCATTTCCACATCATCTTATATTATATAAACGAGAATAAAAATGCACATTAAATACATTTAGGCTGAGTTTAACATGTCTCATTTTTTATTTCCTCTCATCAAGACAACAAAGTAAAAAAAAAAGTTAAGAAACTGAAATGTTCATGGTCATTTTGTTCTAATAGGTTGAAATGAACTGACTCAGTCCAGTTTACTTCTTTTATATAAACTTGAATCTTTGAAATACATTTTTTATGAGTTTCTAAACTTCAAACTGTGAACAAGGTTTGTCATTTGTTTGGGTGCCAGAAAATTAAATAGTTTTAGATGAAAATACTAAAAGATGAAGATTATTCACTTTAACAAGTTTATACAATAACTTTTTAAATATAATTTTTGGGGAGTGTGTGTGAACTTTTTCAAAACTCACTCAGACTTTGAGTCAGGCTCAAATCCATGAAGTTAGTTGCCTTGAAACTTTTTCCACAGTGTAGAAACAAATGAGGCAGAATTAACAAGCTCGTGGTTTCCCTTTTAAATGCTTTGTAAAAGCTGTACTGCAGTATAAATCTTAAACTTTGCTAAATTTCTTCCATAGTCGTTTTTTTTATTTATTTGGTGTCCCATATAAAATCTCCTGTCACCTACCTGTAGGTCACGACCCAGTGAATGACTGTTACATATGACATAAATGATAAAATATGCTTCCCATGATTCTCCTGGAGTTTAAATTCCCATGAATTGATTTATTTCCTCCACATGATCAGATATGACAGTCTGCTGCCCTCTGTGTTCATTACATCAGTGTTTGTGGTTATATTTTTTACATGATGTTCTTCTTCCACATATTTGTCAGATGTGTCTGCAGAGCAGAACAGAACAGAGCAAACAGGCAGGATGGAAGGAGAAGTCACTTTTTTTAGGTTTAGTGACACCAGATAACTAAATGATACCGTGGCTGTGTTGGACCTGTTTTATAGTCCAGGCCACAGAAAACCTGAGGCGACCAACCTGTCATCATGCTGTTGTGTTCCTCTGATCAAAGTGTGTGTGTGTGTGTTGACAGGAGCCTGATGTTGAGAAGCTGGAGAAAAAGATCAACTGTGGGCAGATTGAAGAAGTCATTTTCCAGGTAGGTCACTGATGCTTGATTTGACTTAAACACACAGATGATGGTCTGTTCACAGCTGTAGTGACTGAAGACAGTCAGTTCAATCATCTTTATCTCTTTAATTGAATATTTAACACAGGACAGCGTTCAGTAATAAAACAAACTATTAACACAATCTTAATAAATGACTAATTGTATTATGAAAATTCCAGCTGAACATTTTCATATTAAAGTAACTTAATGTTCATCTCATTAAATGTTTGGAGCAGTGAAAAGATCAAACATTTCATCAGACGTTCACTGTGGTAACTTGCTTTAAAGGTGCAATATGTGAGAATGTAACTTTATAAATGTTCAGAAATGATCAACAGAATGTAAAGAAATAAGCTGATGTTATGTCAAATAATCTCATGGCTTTGCAGAGACCTCTCGTTAAGTTAACATGCTAACAGCTAGCTTCAGCCCATCCTGTGTACATGTTCATCTTCTTTAAAAGATCTCGACATTCATGAGTGATTTAGTTTTCAGGAAATTGACTCTTTTCTGTGTCAGGAAACAGCAAATAAACAACACTGCACAGACACTCCAAAATTAAGACACTTAAATATAAGAGGAGGACAATAATCTAATATTGTGAGACAACTCTGTCCCTCAGGTGATAGTTTTAAAGTGTAGTTAGATGCTCCTAGTCCAGGTAGATTTGAGTCAACTGTGTGTGGACTGTGGTGAGACAGATGTTCTGTCCTACACATCAGATTCTACTTAAAAAAAATAATTGCAGATTCCTGCAAAAAGTTTTCCAATCAGAATAAAAATGGTTAAATATGACATTCCGATAGTTGCAACATCAGTCAAAATAATGGCATTTAGATCTTATTTCAAAATCGTTCGGCCCTGTTAGATACACGGCTAATTAAGCCAACTACCTGACAGCAGCTGGACACAGTCGGGACACAGTCACATGTGCAAATGCAAATTTGCATCCTTGCTTTGCATGAAGTTCAACTTTGGAGAACTTTGACTGCCAAAGCCTTAAAAACTAATCAAGACGTGTGTGACGATGGTCACTGTCCTGCATTAGCGTCCGTGTGACTGTGTCCTCACCCTGAAGAAATGCTGCTCCATGTTTATGTGGAGTATGAATTCAACAGGTGGTCAATTCTTACATATTGCACCTTTTTGAAAGGCTGGTTTGACTGAATACAGAACTGGAAGCAACCAGAAACTTTCTTTTAATCCATATAGAAACATAAACCAGCAGTTGAACGTGAAGCTGTTTCCAGTCTTTATGCTAAACTAATCACCTTCTGGCTCCAGCTCCACACTTGAAGAACAGACAGGAGTACTGATCTCATCTCACTTGGCAAGAACTCTTATCAATCATGTGAACATGATACCTGAACTGTCATGTGTAACTGAATGCTCTGTGTGTGTGTGTGCAGGCGGAGTGTGAGCTGGCTCTGTCCAGGAAGATGTCGGAGTGGAAACCGTGGGAGCCGCTGGTGGAGGAAGCTCCACCCAACCAGTGGAAGTGGCCCATCTGAATACACCTGTGTAAACTGCTCATGTCATACTGTGTGTGTGTGTGTTCTTGTTCCATACCTGCTTCTAATGAAGTTCTGTACAAAAATAAAAGTTCTGCTCATATTTACCCTTTTATTCCCCAGAGTCACTGTGTACACACACTGTTCCATCAGCAGCTGTGTGAGAACGTTCTGTTCTTCAGATCAAACATCATGGAAAACACATTTCATGAGCTGAGCCTTTATACAATGTTAGAGCTGTTTAATTTAAATCATTCTGAGAGTTTCTATTAAAATGAACAAGTTTCTAATGATATTCAGCTTTGGTCACTCAGGTTAACATTAGAATAAAAAAATCAACAGAATCTAGTCTCCCTCCACAGCCCAGTCCCTTGATTCAGTCACAACAGTAAAAAAAGAAAAACAGGCTGTCAGTTTCACTTTGTAGCTGTGATGCAGCTGCTGTCATAAATAATAAAGAGCAGTTGTGTAGTGTGCATAGAGCTGAACTTCATCCTCACAGTCTGCAGTCAGACGCTGCTCCGTCCTCAGGCTCTCACCTCCTGTGAGCTGCTGGTGGCTCTCTGTAACAGCTGGAGCATGATGGGATAGATGGGAGCGAACTCCTTCCCCTGCCGAGCCCTCACCGACTGCACGTAGGCCTCCAGAGCGCCCCTGAGAGGACACGGAGGGAACTGTTCAGTCACACTACATGGTTATATCAGATTTAGTGTAAAGAGGACAACCAGTGAAACAGCCTCAGAGGAATTACTTATCAAATCTATGTTTGAGGGCTGATATTGATTATTAGTAATATATGAAACCAATAACTGATATTTGGAACATTTGCAGTAAAAATTTAAGACAAAACTTAAAGAAATGCCTTTAGGCACATGTCTATGTAAAGTAGAACTTATCAACATTATCTTATAATAAAAACTGCAGGAAGCTGAATAAACAAATAAACAAACATCAATAATAAGTAAACAAAACAGCTCCCTGAAGTTTTATAGAGTAAATAAAAGAAGACAAGCGCAGCTGCAACGGAGACAAAGTCACATATTTTTAAATTATTTTAACCATTAATTAATTTTATCAACAACTGGATTTAAAAAAATAAAAAGCAACAATTTTGATCATCAAAAATTTCTGAATATTGGTTCTGATAACTTGCGAGGCCAATAATCAGTCAATGCCTGATCAAATCAGACGGCGGACCTCAGTGCTGCACAGGAGAGTTCAGAGATCTTTTACTCAAGTAAAACTACCAAAAACATCACATAGTTTCTCTTTGACTGTGTCATGTTTTATAAGCTAACAGTGTTGTTTTAATTAGGGATGCAGGGTAATATCAATCATTTGTATCAGCTGATAAAGCCTCTAGAAAGAAATATCAATAATGAGCTGAAATAACAATTTCTGCTGATGATGCTTTATAATACACCAGCAAAAAAAATAATAATAGCAAAGTTGTTCTTTGCAATGATTGCTTGGCACAAATTTAATTGTCCATTTTAGAGAAACAGTCACCAGCTGAAAAACAGACCGTCAGCTGTAGTTTTCTTATTTTGTCTAGTGAATGTGTTCATTTTGAAAAGCATCTGCCAGTAAAGAGAAGGCAGAATAATGTTAATGTCATCACAGGAGACACTTGATGTTCTCTGACATTAGGAGGGAAAATTGGGAGGGTTGACAAGTCTGTGTCAGAGAAACAACCCAAATGTGTGTGAAAGTATAGACAACTTTCAACAGTTCACCACTAGAGGCCGCTCATCCACCACAGTCAGATCTGACAGTGTTCATTGTGCTCTCTGATGGCCTGTTCTCAATTTTGTTCCACATAACAATTGTCAGGTGTTTTCTGATTGGATGGATTTCCTACACACAGCTCAGGTAGATGTGTGTGTGTGTGTGTGTGTGTGTGTGTTACCTGTCCTGTATCAGCACACAGGGGGAAAGAGAGGTTACCTGAGGAGAGTGAGTCTGTCTCTCTCAGAGGGGTGATCATCCAGCCACTGGGAGTACCGTGCGATGGACCACTCTGCTCTCTGTGGGGGACAACACGCTGTCAGTTGCTATGGTGATCACTCAGAAAGCTCAAATCAAAGATGCTGATGGATTAAAGAGTATTTTAGTCTGTTTGCACACAGACTTACTGTCTGTAAAGTACAAGGTGTGTGTGTGTGTGTACGTGCCTGGTGGGGGGACTTGAGCTCAGACGGGGCTCTGGTGAAGAGGAAGTGCAGCAGGGTGCTGTAGGGGATCAGGTCACCCACAGCTGGACTGCCGGCGATCAGCTCGCTGGTCTGAAACAACAGAGGCCTGAAAGACAACAACACACAGTGTACTGTCAGAGGATATATACTAAATACAGTCAAGATGAGAGGTTCAGATTATCTGAAGTGTGGTTGTATGAGGGACTTATCTATAGTCAGTGTATTAGCTACAGTAGAGAGTACAGAGTACTGGTGTAGGAAGTTAAGCAATGTCCTGCAGTGGACAGCTTTTTTTTTTGACACCTACAATATCTGTATCGGTTAATTGTACATCATATCTACAATATTTTCACCGCTTTACCTTGGTGTCAGACAGACTCTTCCAAAGGGAAATCACTGTTATATAAGCCAACCAGACCCCACTGACAAAAACAGCTATTTTAACTCACAGAACACAGGAGGTGCTGGTCTACCACTGCCTCCATATGCAAGTTTGTTTGTGTAATTGTGTGACTTTGGTGAATCCGAACAAACACCCAAGTCACATAATAACACAAACTAACTAACAGGCTGAGGCAACGGTACAACAACTCCTGTATCTGTAAGGTATAATTACAGATTTTTTTAAATGGAGTTTGGTGGTGGGAGGCAGTGATATAATAAGTGATTTCACTCCAGTTTTTCAACAGAAAAGTCTGTCAGACAGCAAAGTAAATCACTGAAAATATCCTAAACGTAGCTTACACATAAACTTACATACATTCTTTACATTTTGCTCCCGACCCTGTCCCATGGCTTAGCTTCCTACACTGCTTTTCCAGCTGCTTCTCCAAACTGGGGGCATGTCGACCGCCATCTACTGTAGGTAACACACTGACTATGGATAAGTGCCTCATACTGTACAACCACACTTCAAAACACCTAAACTGTCCCTTTAAATCCCCCCTGGGTCCTGCAAAAAAGACTGTTTCCTGTAAAAAAAAATGTTGATGAAAACCTCGTCTGCTCCTCCTCTTTACAATTAAGTAAGTGTGTTGATCTTGATGATCATACAGACCTGAAGGAGCGCAGCATCCTGTAAGGTTTCCCCAAATCTGACACTCTCCTGCACAGAGGAGCCACTGCCATCTCCATCTGACACACAGTCAGCAAAAACAGACATACATTTCAGTGTGCTGAATCATCTGTCAAACATCTTGGACACGTAGCAGTCTGGAATCGTCCCCCTCACCTGCGCAAAGTCAGCGGCCAGCCTCATCTTGCCGCCCTCCCCCAGCGGGCGCAGCAGGCTGGTGTGGCGGACGAACAGCTTGATGGCCCTCTGAGCGATGGACTCGGTGCTTTCATAGATGAAGTCGGCGCACTGGAAGTGTCGGAAGTAGTCGGCCATCACTCTGGAGATGAAGCCCTGCAGCTCCTTCATGTAGAGGGAGCACGGGACGTCAGGCTTATCAGGGCTGGACAGAGGCCTGCAACGCACATACACACACACACGCACAAAAAAAACTTTGCAAAAGATGCTAACAGCTGTTGACTGCACACAATGTGACACACACTCTGTAACATTGTGGACTTGAGCTCATCCTGGTTCTTTAAACTCAAACAGACGATCTGTAGCCTGTGAGATTAAGTCCCACAAGCATTTTTTTGTTGTTGTTATTTAAATACTTTTATTAAGAAGCTGCAGACAGGGATTTTGTCAACAGTAACTTAGCACAACTCCTATCAGCTGAAAGTGAACACGAGACAGCAAAATAAAGCAGATACCTGAAAGTACAAACAGCGATGCAGGAGAGAAACTAAAGTTAAAACCACAGAGATTCAGTCAGAAGCTACAAAACTACTGAGAGCTGAACACAGAAAACAGCTTTCTCTCTGCTGTCCTGCACACGAGTTGAGTCTCACAACACACACTTGGGGGGAGGAAGGGAGGTCGTCAGAGGCTGGGTGGCGTCAGCGAGACGTCACCTGCAGCGCACTCGGAAGCAGGTTGGACATGCTTTGGACTCACTCCACCAAGTTTCTCTTATTTTTGAGACATTTTCTTACTTTTGTTAATTGTCTAATGTCAATCAATCATTAGCTAAGTAGTTAGCTAGCGTTTTGCTAACAGTCCCTTCAAAATGTGGTTTTCTTGTCAATACAGATGAGCCTAGCATGTAGCATATTTAAGTACAGGAAACAGAAAAGTAGAGAGTTGCTCAACTGTTATTGGAGCACAGAGCAAAAAGAGGCGGGACTTAGAAAGGCTCAGTCTTTGGTGTGGTCCCTGACAAGGTGGCAGGTATAAACACAGGAGCCGGGCTGGAGATGTGATGCCACATTTGCAGCTTGAGAAACTGAAATACAAAAGCTACTACATAACTTTATAAAACTCTACTTTTATAGGGTCTGTCAGCCATTTTAGACCACTTTAACTTGGAGTTCCCTGCTAGAACTACTGAAGCATAGGACTATGATTTAATTGGCTGATAATCTCAGTAGTAAGTGTAACAATGTATTACTTTTCTTCTGTTTTTTATCAACGTTTTTATTTCCTCTATATCTCTAATACATTTGACAGTTATTTATGACATGAAATTTATATAATCCTACGAAAGAACAAGAAAAAAATAAAATACTTTTAAGGCCTTTAAATACATTTTTTTTAAATTCATTTATGACCCTGTAAGTACCCTGTATACTGTAAAATGTCCTGCTCAGTATGTATTTCTGTGACAATAAAAACAAATCTAACTGTATTAAGATTGTTTACCCTGTGTGCCTGTTTACCATTACTGAAATTTTCCCATATTACGTTATCTGTATCTGACTCAAAAATCTAGTATACATCCCCTTTCTGACAGTTCCGGGAACCAGAGGAACACATGTAGGAACTGTTTGTTCTCCCAGCATTTCTGCGCAGCTGTTCAGATTAGGCAGTAAGTGAATTAGCTCCTGATTCTGATTCTCGTGGCACTCAGGGCAGTTTACTGTGTGAACGAAGCTGAACACAAGTTGTAGCAGCCTGAGGTTTGAGGTTGAACATTCAACAAGCTCCAGCCACATAGTTCCTGGATCATCTGAATGCACTACCCCCCTAGGGGAGCATCCTTTTTGGGGGCCAGGAACTAAAGCTCCAGTTGAAACACTGGTTCCTGAAACAGCTTCCAGGCTATGTGTTTCTTACCCTGAGAAGTCTTCTTGGTGCAGCGTGATGATGATGGCCTCAATGGAGTCGCTGACTGACTGGAGGAGAGGCTGCACGGCGCTGCTCATCAGGGCCTGAACCCCCTGAATCACAAACACACACAGTCCTCTGATGTAACAGTGTGTAAGCAGAAAACACAACTCCAAACCCAGACCTCACAACAGCCTCAAAGACCAAATAACACCAACTTCACTGATCATTACCTGTGTCTTAGGAGCTCCCTGTTGCCATAGCAACTTGTGGAGTCATGTGAGTAGTGGGTACATATATATGAGTTTGGAAGACTGATACACATTTGTGATACAGGCATGTTATCACCAGGAAACAGGATGTTTTCTCTGCTTAATCTTCAACATCAACAGAAATTCAATATCTGATCCACTATACTGTGTCCACCTATATGTGTGTGTGCGTGTGCGTGTGCGTGTGCGTGTGCGACAGGAATATCAACCCTTATCGGCTGCAGACAGATTCCTGGAAATAAAACTCCCCCTGTGCTGACCGATGTGCAACAGGTGTTGAAAAATAATGTAAGTTATTGATTGAAAGATTGGTATTGAGTTATTGAAAGATGTCTAAAGCAAAGACATTTAATGGATCTTGCTTCTTGTGATGAGTCTTTAAAAGATGCACATCAGCACATGACACAATATTATAATGTATATTTACTGCAAACTTTTTCCCAGGTGAAAGAGAAAGTAAAACTAAAGATTAACTTCTTAAAACAAAAACTATGATTAAAGGTTTAACTATTTCCATCAAGAGATAAAAGCTAAAGGATTATGTGAAAGATGGATAAATTAACTAATTAATATTTTAATTAGTCCCAGGTTTAAGTCAGTTTAAGTGTACGCTATATTTAGAATATTTTCACCACTTTACCTTGCTGTCTTATTGGAAGCATCTGTAAATATAAGCCAAATATCTCTCTCTCTAAACCAACCAAACTCCACTGGCAAAATCAGTCATTGTACCGCACAGAGCACAGAAGTTGTTGGTCTACCGCTGCCTAAATCTGTTTGTTTGTGTTATTGTGTGACTACACTGAATCCAAACTAACCTTTTTAAAACACAAAAGTCACTCAATGACACAAACTAAGTAACAGGTCAAACAGTAGTAGACCAGCAGCTCCTGTGTTCTCTGAGATAAAATGACTGATTTTGTCTTTGGAGTTTGGTCAAGCAAGAAAGAGCGATATTTACCTCATATAACAGTGCTTTTCTATCAGAAAAGTCTGTCTGACAGCAAAGTAAAGTGGTGAAAATATTCAAAATATATATGTCTATATATGTCATGTGTAATATATGTCTTCCTTCACTGGTTCTCCTGCTGCTTCTCCAAAACTGTCTCCTCTTCATTCAGCTGCAGGATGGTTGCACTAATACACAGCTTCTTACATTAGACCACATGTCAAACTCAACTCAATATCTTCATTGTTGATTTATGATTGATTATTTTCTCAGTTCATTTATTAATAGTTGTTTGTCTTTAAATGTCAGAAATGTCAAAAAATGTCAGTCACTGTTTCCCAAAGTCCAAGATGACGTCCTCAAATGTCTTGTTCTGTCCACAACTCAAAGATATTCAGTTTAGTGTCAGAAAGGAGGAAAGAAACCAGAAAATATTCACATTTAAGAAGCTGAAATCACAGAATTTGGATATTTCACTCTAGTTGATGACTAACAGTGGTGGACAGTAACAAAGTACATTTACTTGAGTACTGCACTTAAGTATGTATTTGTTCTTTCACTCAACTACATTTCAAACACAAACACTGTGCTTTTCTACATTTCTCGGAAGGTTGTCGTTACTCGTTACTTTTAGTCTAACCATAGCTTTATGTTCCTCACAGAGGGAAACCAATCACAGTAGCCGCTCTCAACTGGGACTGATGTAAAAGCAGAAATACATCATTCAGACGCGCTCTGTAATAAACAAGCTCTCCCTCTTTCATTCAAACATACGCTCTGTAACGGTGACAAAATTAAATCTCAAGATGTTATAATTAGAAAAAGAGAAATAAGTCCAGGTAGGTTTTTAATGTTTGATTGTTTTTATCAGGGTGAAAAATACCACATAATTAATGTATATATAGACCTGGAGAACTCCTCACAGTTGGCTTCAATCTAATTTTATACAGTGATTTTAATACAGTTACATCAGAAAATGACAATAACTGTCCTTTCTGTTTCTGATTGTATTTCTTTGCTGAAGTTTTTACAGGTGTATCTATAGACTTTGTGTAGCATCGTGGTTCTACAAGGTTTCAGAGAGTTACAAGCTTCTGTAAATGCATCATGAAAACAATACAGCAATTATTGATATTTTAAAATGTACTTTGTCATTTGTACTTTTCAATACTTGTGTATTTTCAAAAGCAAGTACTCTAGTACTTTAACTTGAGTAAAGTTTTGACTGAGCAACTTTAACTTGTAGCTGAGTAATATTTGACCAGGAGT
>JAJHUR010115750.1:2183-13036 GCA_027495735.1 Lutjanus campechanus | reverse complement strand
CTAAAGAGAAAGTTGTAGAGGTTATGATGTGTTACAGCACATCTCTTTTTAGGGACAGTTCATACCAAAATCAAAAATGCATATTTTTTTTCCCTGACCTGTAGTGTTGTTTATCCACCTTGATTTTTTTTTGTGAATTGCATAGTTTTGGAGATATCAGCCGTACTATATAAATATATTATATTAAATGACACTTGTGGTGCTTTAAGGCACAAAAAAAAAAAGCATTTATTTTCTTTCTAGGAGAAAAGAAAGGTCTACGGATTATTTTGGGTAACCGGGTCATGATTTATTTATTTTTTTTGGTGCTTTGAACGCCACATGCTGAATGCCATTTAGTCCCATTTATATTGGAGAGAAGACAGACATCTGATCAATATGGTCAATATGGTCAATATCTCCAAAACAATGCAACTCACACCAAAAAAAAAAAAAATCTAGATGGATAAATAGAACTACAGGCCGGGGGGGAAACGTGTTTTTGATTTGTCAACAGGAGCAACACACTGTACCATTTACAGCTTTTTTGTTCCAGCTGTGTTGCAGCAGAATCTGACCACACTCGGACCTGTAACACCTACACTGTTTTTATTGCCGTTGCAGTGAAGATACCAGTGCACCCCCGCTAATTTCAGATGCACCTCCTGTCATTTTGTTCTGGAACCGGGCCTGTCTGTATATTACATGCTACAGCCAGGACATGGTTAGATTAGCTTAGCTTAGCTTAGTTTAGTTTATCATAAAGACTGGAAGCAGGGCTGAAACAGCTAGCCTGTCTTAAGCTTAACTGAACCTGCAACAAATGATTTTTTGCTGCTTCATTTGGAGTCTGACCAAATTAGTCCACTGTTCACTCTTTGTAATCTCTGGGTTTGGTTTCTACCAACTCCTGAGGAGGGATGTCTGGCTGTTTAGCAGCTAAAAGGCTCCATATGTGTTCACCTGCTAGTTGCAAACTGTTTTAGAAAGGCTGGCAGAAAGTCTTAAAGCTTCTTCCATTTGTTTCTGATGTTTGATGGTGAACAGGTAGTGAACATTGTGTTTTTAGATTTTTTTTCCCCTGAAAACTGCTACCTGCTGCATCTGAGAACTGAGAGCAATGAGAGAGAACCAGAACAGTAAAGTTGTGGGCGGTGTTCTGATGATTCATGCTCCCTTGTCGAAAAATGCTACTGTAGTGCCAATCAATAGCAGAGTAACCCTAACCCTCTACCCAGAAACTTGCTTAGTAGCACATCTTGATTGGTAGCACATATCGACAAAACACCAGGCGGCTTAACAATGAGCTGAAACTTGCTATAAAACTCTGGAAGCCCACTGAGCCCTGCTCAGCACCAAACAGACACAGTTGGAAACTCGCTGGTGAACAAAGTGGAACACTGAAAGATTTTTTTCCCTCAGGAGTTGATGGGGACCAGACACAGAGGTAAAAGAGAATACAGGGTTTGTAAATAATCAGCTGTTTGACAACAAGTTTGCTATATCAGCTTAAAATGTGATGGTTTGGCCATTAGGAATGGGAAGATTGATCCTCAAAGTATCAATACTAAGGCTACAAAGTCTTGATTTGAGCAGGCCTATTGATACTGGCATCAATGTGATCGATAGAAAAATGGATAGATTGCATTAGTAATGTTCATGTTTTCCAAAAAATCAGTTATTGCACGTTCTCATGGAAAACCCTAATCTCTCCAATAGAGATACACCAATTACAATTTACTTGGTCAATTCTGACTTTCAGTCTTTCAAAGAACTATAATTGACAGAAAACATAACCTTTTACATTTTCTTTAAAAGTGCTTCAGGTTACAGCCAGGTCTTATTATATTGTTATATTAAGATTATGTATCAGAGGGGAGAGTGATCTTGCAAGATCTCGTGGGAAACGTGATTTCACGTGATCTTGCGGAAGCAGATTTAAACAAACCAGAGACAGACACGGTGCAACAGTTTGCTTAAGTGAAATTCTTTTCTGTGAGAAACACAGAAGCAGAAGTTACACGAGTCTGAATGAGAAAATGTTTGAGGCGATGCATCGACACGAGTTGTTTATTCTATAGCCAGAACTGCAGGTGAGATTTTAACTGTCAGCCTGCTGCTGGCTAACATTAGCCTGGAGAACTGAAAATTTACCGTTGTTCAGTGACAGTGTCAGCTGCTCAGCTGCTCCATCTTCTTGTAGACCGTCTGTCTTCACTTTGTCCTGTTCTTGGAATCTATCAATTGCACCAAGTTCACGCAGGCATGTGTGTGTGTGTCTGTGGCCAGTTCGGTTGTGGCTGTGACGTTACTGTCTTTGTTGCTGCACACATGATGTGACCACAGTGCGGCGTGTGAGTGTGAATTTGACAGGTATGGATATGTGACGCTGACCAGCCGGGCACCGGTCAGGGCTGAAAACCAGCTGGTTCTCTGGCCGGTCGATTGGTGCATCCCTACTCTCCAAGTATGTATTAACTTTGGGGGTGAAAAACACACTTTATTGTTAAACCTGTACATTTTGGGCTTCAAACAAGTTCAAAAAGAGGAAAAACATTAAAACAGCAGCTAATACATTTGAATATAAAATACATGTGTCCATGAATGTGTAGGGCAGTGGTTCCCAAACTGGGAGAGTAGAGACTATTTAATCAGTTGCTTCCCTGATTATTGTTAATGATTGATAATAATTTTGGGCTGGGTGAACTTTTTTTTTTTGCCAAAAAGTGTTTGAGAACCACCAATGAAACTGCAGAACTGACTGAATCATATGAGCCGTGTTCCTGGCGTTCGATGATGCTGACACTGTGTTGCAGAAAGTGCATTATGGGGAGTTGCTTTTGCATCATTTAATCCATCTCCTTATGTCTCAAATGATGCTTCGGTGATTCGATGTTAGAGCAAACAGACACAGTTAAAGAAGTTCAGCAGATGTGTGGCTCCAGTGTGGAAGCTGTTCCATTCTGTGGTATAGTTTCATGGACTCTCTCTCAGCAGACAGATTCCTCTCCGGACGATGTGGACGGTTTTGATTCTGTGTCCAGCTGGTGTTACTTTCTGTACATATTCATGTCCAGGTGATTATCCTGTCTGGTTTCAAGGTTACCCGGTCTTTCAGAGGGCGGTGACACCCCTGTGGCCCCAACTGTATCACACTCATACAGCTCTGTGGGGTTCAGTTTTAACATCCTACCAAAAGATGTAACGGCTGAGAAATACCACCCAGGACTCAGCTTGGATGCTGCAAACTGTATTTGTTGCTTGGCAACATGAGCTTGTTTTCTAACGGGATGCACCGGTGACACGCTGACCTGTCAGTAGAGTCTGAAGCAGTTTGTTATGTTTGGACCACTTAGCTGAGTTTGAGGCGATGCGTCTGTCTAAGAGAGAAGAGTGCTGATGTTGAGATGCTGCTGTTATTTCAGATTAAAATGGACTCTGGTACCTAGTTGTTGTGCATACTTTGGTTCAGTTTGATTTCATCTGCACCAGGGATTCCTAGTAACAAGCTTCAAATAAAGAACATGAGTAAAAAAAAATATATTTTTTAAAGGAACTAGTACTCGTAACTGTACTTTTACACTTTACTTGAGTAAATTTTTAAGCCAGTGTTTTATTTTTTTATTTCACTACATTTGCTATTTAAAGATAAAGAACAAATACAGGCAGAGTTTTACATGTAATGAGGATATGATAGTGATTCAGCTCTGTTTAAAAAAAATGTCTAAATTAGTCCTGACTTCATCAGCAGGTCTAGCTTAAACATTGTTAGCAGTTTACCTTGGTCACGACTATGTTCACAGGTCCAATATTACACGTCTTATATGACTGCAACTGACAGCTGATACAGTCTCGCAGATCTACAAATAAAAATCATAACTCCAGCAACCAAGTAACATCATCAATCAAACTGAACAATATGAATCCCCAGTCATTTCAGGGGAAAATCATGCTGCCACTTCCTTCTTTCTTTGAAAACTGACAGTTTGGAAATTGACGGTTTCTGATACGAACCTCTGAGAAGGTTTCACTCTGATTGAGAGTCGAGTCAAGGACTCGTACACCAGAGGGAGAAGGATGTGATTCTGGTGCTGAGGACAACTTGACTGAAGTCTCTACACACCCGTGGTGCACAGGTGTTTTCACTTTTGGCTGATTAGACCTCTTCTAAGGACCGTGTGGCCCTGTACAAATTGTTTGTGCCTCCTAAAAACAACTCAGTTGTTTACGACACTTATGAGACAAGCACATATATAAGATTATTATTATTATGATATACATACCCAAATATAAAATTACGAAAAATAACATTTACCGAGGTGAATCTGATAAATCTCAATTTTTGGTGATGCAGCGTACAGTGGGCCTTTTGACATTTAACATGTCACAGCATGGAAATGTGCAAATAATAAATTTAATGATGCCTGATTTCCATTCAGCTGCCTCAGTGTCAGGCTCATGGTTTAACGGACGACTTACATAGAACTGAGACATTATTAATGTTGTTATTAACACCTGTGCTTTTACTGTGACAAGTCAAAATGTCTGCTGTGAAAACACCCTGTTTGGGGGAAAGAAGCACTTCCAACTGCCATCTTTGTTTGAATTAGGAAATGAAGTTTATCCAGAGGAGTCTTTAAGGATTCTCAAAATCCCTTCAAAAAAATGCCCCAAGTCCCCATTAAGTCTGGTGCAAACAGTTCTCCCCATGCTGGATCATATTTTTGTGGGCCAAAGACTCATCTTTGTAGGTATATGCTCCATGTGAGCACAATACAAGTTAAAATGATAGAGATTTGAAAACATTTGATATAAGGTTGAATGAGGTACTTATCCATACTCAGTGTATTACCTACTGTTTTCCACTGCTTTAATTTGCCATCAGACATCATTTTCTGCCAAGAAACTGACTTTATATAAAGCCAAATATTTGCTGTCTCTTGATCAACCAGACTTCATTGGTGAAATCTGTCATTTTAACCCGCAGACCACAGGATCACTGGTTCAATCTTTTTGTTTGTTTGTGTTATCGTGTGACTTTGGTGAATCAGAACTAACCTTTTAAAACACCAAAGTCACACAATAACGCAAAACAAACTAACTGGTTGTTGAAGCAGTAGACCAGCGACTCCTGTGTTCTTTGAGGTAAAATGACTGATTTTGTCCATGGAGTTTGGTTGGTTTGGAGAAAGCAATTTTTGGCTTATGTAACTTCTGTTTCCCGTCGCATAAGGCTCTCTGACAGCAGGGTAAAGCAGTGAAAATATTCTAAATATAATGTAGACACAGTTAAACTGATACTGATTTTTTTTGGCGGCCCTTTTCAAGTGGCAAAAATATGTTTTGTTGCTGACCTTTTATTACTTAGCCTCCGTGCTGGCACTCTTCTCTGAGGTCATCAGTTTCCCACATTGCCCCGTCAGCCGTACAGCCTCTTTGTTTGGATTTGGGGACGGAGCTGTAACTTGAGAAACAGGATAAAATATTTTTTGGATTCCAGAATAAACAGCAGTAAGTGCTGATAAACGAACTTCTCGACTTTAGAAAGGGAAACAGACGCTCTAATATTTGAATGTAATGGTGATCAAAGTCAGAAACTGCTGCTGCAGGAAAAACATGCACAGTTACGGTTGTTTTACGTTCACGGAGAAACAAACTGCCGGCGTAGGTATATCCTCGAGAGAGGTCTAATCAGCCAAAATAACAGAAAACATCTGTAAACCAATCAAATTAAAGTAGGTCCAGTCACAACTGGGGCACCCTGACCTACATATATACAGACAGACAAGTTAAAAAACAGACATACAAGACAGACAGAAACAGTTAGTAAGAGGTGTTTTTCTTTGTGTGACTGAACTCTAAGTGTAGATGAAATATTTCCTAAGTGGTGTGGTTCCAGATGGACTGTGTGTGCGCACGTGTGTGTCACTGTATGTGTGTGTATATGTTTGCTCGTCTGTCTGTATAGTTACTGTATGGTTGCATCATTCTCGGTAGGATTCTGAAACAGTGAGAAATGAGCAGAGAGGGGGAAGAGAGAGAGAGAGAGCGAGAGAGACAAAGGAGGAGGAAAGAAAGACAGAGAGAAACAAAGCTCACCAGGTTTCCATTTTGATTTTTCCGTGACATATTAACGGCAACATTTAAAGATATTTTAATTCGTCTGCCACAAATCGGGAAAACAGCATGATGGCGCAACTACAGTGAAGAGACTTTGAGAGGGTGACTCACTCAAATGATGAGCTTTGAACTGTTTCCATTATTGCACAACATGAGGCCGTGTTAATCTGCGATAAACTAACAGCAGCCCATAATCAATGTCTCTGATTATCCTGCAGCTTTAGATAACCACTGGGTTGTTGTCCAGAATAAGGAATGAATACATTCATATCGGACTGGGAATTCATGTGTTTTTGATGTTTTCATGTGTGTAAAGGCAGTTTTTTTAAACACCACCTCTGATTTATTTAAAATAATTTTGGCCTACAGTCAAGTCTTCTTTCGTCCTTTCTCTGTTTTAGCTAATTTCCACTCGGTTGTCCACCACGACAACCACTTTGGGACCAGTTGCTCCCATTATCTCCACTGGTGGAAGGACTATTCACATCCTCGAGGGAAAGTACATTCATGTAAAAACATACGCAGTCATTACTCAGAAAAATGTCCCCAGCAACTGATGTATTATAAAGTATACCATCATTTGATTGTTACGGAAGCATCGCTTTGTGAGCAGCAGTTTACTGCAGCTTGAGGTGGGTCACAACATAAATCTGCGAGATATGAAGGAAGTAAAGGTTTACAAGTGCAGGCAGGCTGGTACCACTACAGAGACACAAGATCACTACAGTGTGACACAAAATGGCCAGAAAACAACCAAAAGGAGACAAAAATCGACCTCAAGGAGACACATAAAGACCACAAAGAGACAGAAGACGACCCCAAAGAGACAAGAAACACCAACAAAGAGGCAAAGGTAACCACGAAGAGGCACAAAACAACAACATAGGGACACAAAACGGCCTCAAAGACACAAAAATTGACCACATAGAGACAAACTATGAAGAGACATATAACAACCACAAAGAGACAAACCAAAGGAGATATAAAAACAAAAACAGAAAGAGACAAACACTGACCCAAGGGACAAACCACAAAGAGACATAAAACAACCACAAAGAGACAAACCACAAAGAGACAAACCACAAAGAGGCGTGAAACAACCACGAAGAAACAAGCCAAAGAAGACATACAACAAAAACACAGAGCCAAAACTGACCAACGAGACAAACCACAAAGACATAAAGCAGCCACAAAGAGACATGAAACAACCACAAAGAGACAAACCAAAGGAGACACAAAGCAGTCACAGAGAGACAAACTAAAAAAAGACAAAACACGACCACAATGAGACACAGGACAACCACAGGGACATAAAAAGACCACAAAGAGGCACAAACCAACCCCAGTGAGACACAAACAACCACAAAAGAGACACAAACCAGCCACTAAGAGATGCCCGAACCTGTCCTTGTTGCATTGTGCTCCAGGACGTTCACAACAAACTCAACAGGCTGTGGAACAAAGGACTGTTAACGTTCACAGCCTTGTGGTTTCTTTGTTTATATCATCAACTGTCAAAATAGAAAACAAAGTCAATGCCCACAGTTGTTTGTGTTTGATTTCATTTACTGAAAAGATCATCACAGTTTTTTAGTTGTTTACTTAACTTATAATTTTTCAGATTAATGAGAACAAAAACTTTCTTGAGTCCTCGTGCACAATAATAACTGCTCATTTTTATAGACCACAAAATTAAAGAAAACAAAACATGATATATCTTGGCAGATATTTTACTATTTGAGATTAAAATTTTGAACAATTAGCACTGGCATTAATATTTGAAAAAATGTTTACCTCTACCTCACAGCAAAAATCCATTAAAATAAAAAAAATGCCAATAGATATACATGGCCTGTTCAGTTGCTCTTGTGGCATGGCTAATGCCTGTGATTATGATCAGTTAAATGCTCATTTCTTCCTCCATTGACAGTGGAGACAATCAAACGCTGTCTGTTAAGAATCAATAGATTTTAGATGAGGACAAGCCATCAAAACACTTCACTGAAGATCTAAAAATATAGCTGCAGGGGTGGAAATCCACCTGACGTGTCTGTGCCTCTGCATCTAATATCATCTGCCAACAAAAAAAAATACACAAAACACTTATAATGACTGAAGTTTAGAGACAAAATGGAGAAACAGCAAAATGACAGATCACATATTTGATCATTGTGGTAAATCATGTTAAGTCATGTTTGTCAAATGACCCGAACCCAACCCTCATTAGCATATTTCAGCCCGAACCCGATTACAGTCCGACATTTTCCTTAACAAGCTTCCCTCTGTGCACCAAACAGTTGGAGTTTTCAGTGACAGGAACAATACATGCAGGGAATTGGAATTAACAATGACTAAACTGGGGAGAAAATTTAAAATAAATTAATAAATCAATAAATGAATATAGTACAGCCCGAACCCGATGTGAGCCAGTGAAATATGTGAGAAGTAAGCCCTGAAACGACTTGAACCCACGGGGTCCCATAGGGTTCGGGCGCGGATCTCAAGCTCTAATTGTTTGGCCTGCTGTCAAGTTTTATGTTTGTTGTTAGATTTACTACTTGTTTGTCCAGCTATTCTTTCCTTTGTTATGTGCAAATGCACGTTTAGATTAATTGTGGTAATTATGCGCACCTTTATGTACTTTGTTACATCTGCTATTCACTCTTCACACTCAGACTTCATGTACTACTTAAACTTATTCGGGTCCAGGGCTTGTGTGTTGTTGTTTTTTTGAACCCACACACCATTCTGGTAATCAGCATCACCACCTACAGTCCCAGCATATTTTTCAGTAGTAGCAAGAGTTGACAAGTTAGCTAGCTAACTGGATTTTTGTGTAGCTTAAGTTAGCAGTTGCTCTTACCTGTAAATCAGGGACTCTATGTAGAGTGTATGGTCCCAGACAGGGGCATCTCTTCATGAAGTAGAGGCTTGTGTATTTTGTTGGGCTGCACAATTGCAATAAAATTGCAATATAGCCAAGTACAATATCCAAATTGCAGTTTTTTGAAAAAGGAAAAAATGTATGACAAAGCAGCATCATAATGAGGCACTGTCATGCTGCACAGGTGACCAGGCCTAAAAAATGTTGTTCTCCAGATGAAAGAAAACATGTTTGTTTGGTACAAACAAAATAAACATCAAATCATTTCAATTTGAATACTTTTTTTTATCAGTGAACATGAAAATTGTAATGCAAAACTGATCATTTCCACTAATTGTATCGCATACCGGAGTCACAATTTCAGTCAAAATAATCCAAGTGTGAAGCTGAAGGTTGACACAGTTCTTCTCGACTTCCTAAGCATCGTCGTCAAAAGTAACATTACATAGAAAGTACACGCATTTGAGTGTGCACATACTGTGGGGTGATGCCTGTGCAGCAATTTTTCTGCATGCATTTCTTATATATGGACATACACATAAGTATTATTACAGCTGGTATCAGATTGGTACTCAGTATCGGCTGGTATGCAAAGTTAACAGCAGTTTCATTTAGTTTTTCTTCACAGAAATTAATTAAAAGCTGAGATATAGACCAACAGAATATTTTGAAATGCAAGTTAAAATCAAGAAGGCCTCACGACCCTCATGAAGCTTTGGCAACCTAGTGGGAGTCGGGACCCCCAGGTTGGGTGTTAGAGAAAAGTCAAGGACTCACCAAAATCAGTATAATTCATGAATATTTGTACCAAAATTCATTACAATCCGTCTAATTGTTGTCGAGGTATTTCTGTCTGGACCAAAGTGGCGGACCAATAGACAGACTGGCTGCCAGCATGGCTAAATGTTATGTTTCTCCCGTGATAAATTATCAGCTGATATTGCCTATCGCATATTGCAGCTATATTGGTTTATATTTATATCGGTACCGGCATTTATTATCCAATAAATATCAGCTACAATAATACCTGATTTGACAGAGTATGTCAAAGTATTTAATTTGGATTCTTTGGCAAAATGCTCTTTAAAAGCTACAGCTTACATGAACTTTTAAAAGTAAAAAAAAAAGAATAAAATAAAAAGTAAAAAATGTTAAATGATCAGTTATCTTATCGGTATCAGCCATAAAAAGCAAGTAAATATAGGTTATTGTATCAGCTGAAAGAAATCTATGTCGTGCATCCCTAGTTTCTCCTTCAGTTTAGGTCAGCGGGGGTTTCATTTTTATGTGAAGCCGTTAAAAGATTTTGATTCGGAAATAAATCAGTACTCAAGGATCTGAGGAGCTCCTCAAGTCATAAAACTGATGTCTTTATATTTAAGACGTTTAAAAGCATTTAAAGGTCTTAACTATCCATCATCTTTATTTTAGTTTCAGATCTCCTCTCCTCTCTCCTCTCTCCTCTCCTCCTATGATTAGCTGCAGCTCTGTAGGTTACCATAGCACCCGAGAGAGAAAAAGTCAACCCACACAGAGTCTCCTGCCTACCACTCATTCTCTTCCTCTCTCTCATTCCAGTCTGCCATTGTGTCTTTCCTCTCGCTGTCTCTGTCTCTCTTGCCGTCCTTCCTGGCTCCTGCTGTTCTTCTCAGCGGGACGTCATTATCATATCTTAATATTGTTTACATCTCATGGTAAATTCTGTGCGTTCACCTGAGTGTGTGTGCGTGCGCAGCGTCGTATGCATAAATGCTTGGTTATGAATATGCAGATATGTTCTGCCCAACATGACAACTCAGCCTCACTGTCCACCCACACGTACAGGATGCCCATGGACACACACACACACACACACACACACCTGTCTCTT
>JAJHUR010115749.1:0-19821 GCA_027495735.1 Lutjanus campechanus | reverse complement strand
TGAATATAGCAATATAAACTTTGAAAATGTTAATTTTTTATACATTTTCAGTGGTTCATTCTGTTGTTGTATGATTGATTAAATTTCCATTCCAGGTTTGGGTACAAGTACAAGCAAGGAGGCGAAAGAATACTTTGCAGACATGGAGAAGCATCGCATCACATTCAAATACAGCGGAGCAGAGGACGACGCTGCCATCACTCTGGTGAGTTTGATGCTACAGTTACATGCTGGTCTGTAGGTGAGCAGAAGTATGAAAAATACCTTCTGTTATAACACACAGTCAAACAGCAACAACACAGCTCCTCTCTGACATGATTAGCTTCTTACAGCTGAAATCTGCAGCAGGGATATTCTTTACACTTGAGAGGGGGTTCTGTTTTTCTGGCCTCAGAGTGCATGCTACTCGTTCAAGGATGCTAATTTATGTTGGCAAAGGGACAAATCACCTATAATGTGTCAAAACATTATAGGATAAATTGTGTATGTGTATGCCTGGTTATGGTTTTTCAATAGTTGTGTCATTATTAAACCTTAGATTTGGCTGCTAAACAATAGTTTTTTGGACGCCTTACTTTGTCAACAAAAGTTTACTTTTCATTTAACAGAAACGGTTCTCAAATGTTAAATAACACATGCATCAGTACACTAGTGTTGTCAAAACTATATACAGTACATCGATAACAAATATTTGAAATACATACAACACTCTTTTTGAGTAGTATTGATACTCCAGTATCAGCTGCAATGTATCGCCCTTTCTTCTCTCTGACAGTGAGTCAACACACACCGCCTCAATGCTCACATAATCCCACCACCTCTCACTGACTGACAGTCCACTGTTTCCCTCTCATCACTCGTCTCATTTACTATATCTGTTATAGCCTTGTTACATTTATCTTTTAATAATTATTAAATAATTATTTAAATCAGAACATGTCTAATTAGAAAAAAAGAGTACAGTAGTGTAGGAATATGAGAAAGTGGTTGGTACTTGGATAATCTGTTTTGATACCTTATAGTTCAAACCAACATAGACGCTAAGTGTTAAGTAAATGGAGGCTGAGCTGCAGTATTGTGGTCAGAGCTCTGACTAGTCTGACAGGCATGAACTGATGAAGCTTCTTGGATAAGAGGCGAAACGTCTTCAGAAAAGGCTTTTTGAACAAGTCCAGTTGCTTTCGATTTAATCTTGCTTTGGCTTACAATGACCTGGACGAATGAGAACATTCACGGACAGTATTGTGGTTGTTTTGCTGCAGGCCTTCAGTAAGAAGAAGACAGATGACAGGAAGGAGTGGCTGACTAACTTCATGGAGGACAGACGCCAGAGGAGGATGCACGGCCTGCCTGAGGTCTGTGGCTCTGCTCAAATTGGAAATGTCCCGCAAACAGGATTTACCAACTGTCAGCAAATCTACAAATAATACATTGATTTGTAGATTGCTTGACAGTTTGTAAAACTTTCTGTGAGAGGGCCTATTCCTGTGCTAAAACTATTCAAAATGACTGATGGAACATTATACTGCGTATTCATTTTTATCTTAATTGGATTTTTTTCAGCAATACCTGTATGGAACTCAGGCCAGGCACCTCTCCTACAACGACTTCATCAACAAAGAGCTGATCCTGTTCTCCAACTCTGACAACGAGAGATCCATTCCATCCCTGGTCGATGGTTCGTTTTCTCACTGTCTCCCTGTGAATTTTCCATCCCATTAAGCCACAGTGAAAGACTCAACACCACCAACACAAGAAGTCATTCCATCACAATCTGATCTGACTCAAGAATAATGGTCATGTGTATGTTGTTTCCAGGTCTAAAACCAGGCCAGAGGAAGGTGTTGTTCACCTGCATGAAGAGGAACGACAAGAGAGAAGTGAAGGTGGCACAGCTGGCTGGTTCAGTGGCAGAGATGTCTGCCTACCATCATGGCGAGGTCAGTCAACTCACTGCCTGTCAGACATGTGGCACAGTTTATTATGGGGAAGATGAGCACTTAGTGGGCTGGCCTGAGATTTCTGCCCAGTATTGCAGTGTAAACTAACGTGAGTTAAATGTTTGCTGTAGTTTTTCTTTGTCTGTTATGTTTGTTTTGTGACAGACATACTGACAACACTGTTGAGGCAGTTTAGGTAATGTGGGGTTGGCATTTAAATGTCAAAAAAGGAGTATTTGGAAATCATTTTACATCCACAAACTTAAAGTAAAAAGTAAAAACCCTTGTTTTCTGGGAAATAAATCATATTTTTGTCTCAAAAGAAAAATATTGTTGTCAAGCAAGCTTTGCATTAGAAAAATAATCTGATTTTAACAAAATATATCAAATTTTGTCTTAATAAGATATTACTGCTAATATAGAGCTATATTTAACCCATAACACTCTACAGCAATGATTGGCATAATAATAATCTCAGTTTAAGGTTTAGATTCTTAAAATAAGCTCTATCAAGAAACCAAAATATTCTGTTTCAAGACAATCTGTCTTATTAGGTGCTTTTTCTTTTCTTTTTTTTTTTTTTAGCTAACTGTAAATCTTAGATAAGATAGAAGTTCTTTAGTTCAAAAAGTCAGTTCAATGAAGAGACAAAATTTCTCATTTTAAGTAAGTATTTATTAAATAAGTGAAAAATTTTCCTCTTTTTTTTTTGAGTTTTCCAGTACAATTTGTAAGTGGCTAAATTTATAAACTAGTTTTAAGAATTCTAGACAAGCAGAATCAGCTTACCCCGTTAGTAGATTTCTTTACTTAAAACAGTTTGATTATATTTAAGAATATTTGGTTTCTCTCTAGTAGGGCTGATCTTGCGGTGTGGATTCTGCCAGTCAGAACAAATGACTGAATTGTTTTTTTTTTCACTGTATATACTGATAAGATGAGCTAGTATGTTGAATTATTACAGTGGTTTTGTTCACTACTATTGATCACCCATTTCGCCATATGTCCCTACAGCAAGCTCTCATGATGACCATCGTGAACTTGGCCCAGAACTTTGTGGGCAGCAACAACGTGAACATCCTGCAGCCTCTGGGTCAGTTTGGTACTCGCATCAACGGAGGCAAAGATGCTGCCAGCCCTCGTTACATCTTCACCATGCTCAGGTAAAACAACCATGGACATAAGGGCATTTTATGTGACAAATTGTCCGTGAATGTTCTCATTCTTCCAGGTCATTGTAATCTCAAGAAAGGATTTAATCGAAGGCAACTGGACCTTTTTATACGTCATTGAAGACGTTTCAGACTAGCTCAGACTAGTCTGACACACATGAACTGATGAAGCTTTTTGGATGAGAGGCGAAACGTCTTCAATGACGTATAAACAAGTCCAGTTCCTTTCTTGAGATTTGAGCCAAATTGTAATAATTTTCACAGAATCAGTACCTTGTCGCAAACTCTAAAATAAAGATCAAGTCTGATAATGCTGGTTTCATTCCCCACAGTCCTCTTGCCAAGCTGTTGTTCCCAGCGGTGGATTCCAACCTGCTCAAGTTCCTGTTTGACGACAACCAGAAGGTGGAGCCTGAGTGGTACATTCCCATAATTCCAATGGTGCTGGTGAACGGCGCGGAGGGCATTGGGACAGGCTGGGCTTGTAAGATCCCCAACTACGACCCCCGAGAGATCGTCAACAACATCAACCGCATTCTCAACCACCAGGACCCCCTGCCAATGGTAAACAGTCTGAGACTCAAAGCATTTGTCTTCTGTTGTTCACACTTCAAACAACTTGATGGATGAGTCCCTGATTTCTTACTGACCACTGGGCGGTGTTATTTATTTACATGTTTTACTGAGGCAACTTTTATCTTTATTGTATTAGACCAGCCAGTCCCAAACTTAAGAATGCCATGGTCCAGTTTGAAATCTGAAAATCTGCCGCCCAAACTTTAATCACAGCTCTGACCAACACATAAGATTCCCTATATATCACTTCTTATTGTATGAACAGAACAATTCCATATGAATGTGGGCATACAGCAATACAGTGAAAATTGATAATCGATCCACATACACATAACAACTTATAAACTAGCATATCTTTCTATTTTAACTCTTGTTCCGCCAATGAGGATGATGTTGTGACATTTGTCAGGAATTCTGCCCAAAAGATTCAACGTGTGTAATGTTATCTACAGACAACCTCTTGATGGAGTTTGCAGACAATGTACCATATGACAGTATGTATCAGATACTGTAGATCAATACTGAAATATAAAAAATTACATACATGTTATGCCTAACACTAAGAGTACTATGTTTCGTCAAACATGCCTTATTCTTTTTGTAACACGTTTGTTTCAATTTGAGCACAGTGAAACGTGACACTTACCTTTGGCATCAATCGATATTTTAATTTTCGCAGCTCCAATGCGTTCACTTCTTTAAGGTTTATTGAAAAAGCACAAGTTAGCCAATAAAATAAAATAAATTTTAAAAAAAACATTTATGTGTGCTTAAGGTAACATTTGCAAGAATTTTGGGATGACTCTTCTGCAAATGTCGATGATGTTGATTGAGCATCTTGTTTGCCTCTATATCAAATGTGAAATTTATCAATATGTCTCCCAAACAGTGACATTTCTGTAGAGTGAGAGATGTGCAGCAAGTGCTCGCGATTTGACCTTTCTGGTAGATCTTGTTTTTATTTGTTGACAAAAGTATCAATAGATTTTGTCATAGTTTTTGTTATCATAAAGTACTCTTTAGTTTTTGTCTTGTGTATGTCAGTGAAAAAGTGTAGTAACTTTGACAAAAAATAATTGCCAATGAAAGTAACACTAGTTCATGTTTAAAAGACAAAAGATTAAGTGTCTCAATGCAACAACCTCCAATGTTGTCAAACCAGCCAACAGAAGTCATAATGATGTGACCTCTGATTTCAGATCATTTGGCACAGCAAGTGATCCATTCTCTCCACAATTTGTGTAGTTGAATTAATGAATGAATCTGTGATTGTAGTTTTGCCCAACTCGCTTTTGCCTAAAATCAAATCGCACTGTTGTGGAACCAAAACAAAGGAGCACTTTTGGCAGCCATGACCACATTTTCTTGGCTGATATTGGCATGTTGGCAGCACACAGATCATCTGTGCTTCTTTGATTGGAGGTGGACCTCTGTGGCTTGTTGCTTGTAGTGTGGATGCAGGCAACAGACTAAGTTTTTACATCAAAAAGTTGATGCATTTGTTAAGATTAAAAATGAGGCCTTTCTCTCAGTTTTTTTGTCTCACTGTGTGTCTTTTGTCCTCAAACAGCTCCCCAGTTACAAAAACTTCAAAGGGTTGATCCATGAACTGGGTCAGAACCAGTACCTGGTCAGTGGAGAGGTGTCGGTCATCGACAGAAACACCATCGAGATCACAGAGCTTCCTGTTCGGACATGGACACAGGTACAACTCAGCCTCTTCTCTTTAGGATAGCATACATTTGATTTATTTCATGGTGTCCTGGAATATTTCATAACATCTCTGTGTGTATGTATTCTTATTCTGTTTCTCCCCTCCTGTGTGCAGGCCTATAAGGAGTCAGTGCTGGAGCCCATGCTGCAGGGCAGTGACAAAACACCAGCTCTCATCAGTGACTATAAGGAATACCATACAGACAGCACGGTCAAGTTTGTGGTTCGCATGTCTGAGGAGAAACTGGCTCAGGCTGAGGCAGCCGGTCTTCACAAAGTCTTCAAGCTGCAGTCCAGCCTCACCTGCAACTCCATGGTAAACTCATCTCAATTCAACTTAAACTGTTGGACTGCTCGGCCTCCCTGGTTTGTCCATTTTATAATCAGGCATTTACTGCAGTTTTTTTTGTTGTTGTTGTTTTAACTGAATTTTAAACTGTGTGATTCTCAGGTGCTGTTTGATCACATGGGTTGTCTGAAGAGGTACGACTCAGTCCAGGACATCCTCAGGGAGTTCTATGAGCTCCGCCTGCACTACTACAAACTGAGGAAGGACTGGTTAATGGGCAGCCTTGGAGCCGAGGCCTCCAAACTGTCCAACCAGGCCCGCTTTGTACTGGAGAAGATCGAAGGAAAAATCACAATTGGTAAGAAAAAAGACTGAAAATGCCTTTTTTTTTAAAAGTATCTCATTTAGAGAATAGTTGTTAAGAACTATCTCTATCTTTGATTCTTATGTAACGGTGTGCGTTTGACTATTTTTTCTTTTCTAATGTACATTTTTTTTATTCCAACAGAGAACAAATCCAAGCGTGAATTGATCCGCATGTTGGTTCAGAAAGGCTTTGAATCTGATCCAGTGGCTGCCTGGTCAAAAGCTCAGGAAAAGGTAATGTTATGGCTGGACATACATCTACACACACACATTCACACAGCAACAGCATGACCAGGAGCAAAAATTCATTAGGCCTATAATAAGTAGTGTAAATAATAATGCACCAAACACATATGGCTTTAGTTTTAGGTTAGTAATGATCTTTGCTAACTATTAAGAAACACAAGATGGAACTGCTCTTGTACCTCTCCTATGACTGTACAGCCTGTCAGTAAATACACATTAGTCATCGCAGAAGGCGGAAAAAGCAGCATGAGTTAGTTTATATGTAATAATAAGATGTTTATTGCTTTTCTGTGACAGGCTCTGGAAGAAGATTACAGAGACGGAAACGAGAGTGACAGCTCGGTGGACTCTGGCTCCTCGTCAGGGCCAAATTTCAACTACATCCTCAACATGCCTCTGTGGTGCTTGACAAAAGAGAAGGTGGAGGAGCTGCTCAGACAGAGGGACCTAAAGGTATTATTAAACATCGTTTTAGTTTAGTTTAGTTTTTTTTATCTCATTGTTCACATTTTTATCTCACAAGACGCCTGTCAGTGTCGTGTTGGTTAACAAAGTGAATGTGTGCTGATGTACAGAGAGGAGAGCTGAATGATCTCCAGAGGAAATTTCCAGAGGATCTGTGGAAGGAGGACCTGGCAGTCTTCATCGAGGAGCTGGATGTAAGTTGAATGATTGTTGTCTCAGCATGCAGCACTCTCTGAGCTGTGAAAGGTGATAGTTGATACTTTACCTCAGGGGTTGATGGGATTTCAGTCACTGGCAAGTTGTTGTGAAGTTGTTAGTTTCTGATTTTGGTCTGATATCGAAGACAAATTCAAACTCACTAAAATGTACATTTTCTCAGCACTTGGCTCCATCAGAACAACAGAGTCAAGTCATACACTCACCGCGTTCTTCTCCAACAGAAATAATCACAGTTCTCTCTCTGACTGTCTCCACATTTTGGGAAATGCACTTATTTTTTGTCTTGTTAACCCCTTTAGATCACATCCTCTGTCACACTGTGCACTTATTTAACAGTATATGCTCCAAAAATTCAAAAAATCTAGTTCTCATATTTTCGTATCAAAATCTAATCATGTTATCTTCATGTAAAAATATGACGTGCATACGTAGGATTTGAACCAATCAATTTCAGCAAATATGACATCCACCGTTCAATCTTCAACTTTTAGTAGCACAAAACTAAGATTGAGTTTTCTTGTTAGCTAATGGGTGGTATGGCAGGTTATGGCACACCCACTTTGAAACGTTTAAACAATATTCCTCTCAGTGTTATGTCTGGCATACCTGTCTATTTCACTCAGAAATATGCCACAATACATAAGCTAGATACTCTAATCTACATACTAGCACCTTTAAAGCTCAGTGATAAACACTGTTTATTTAATCTGTACAAAAAAATGTATATGCATGTAAAAAATATACAGGCTAGCTGTTTCCAGTGCTTGTGCTAAGCTAAATGGCTGCTTGTCGTAACTTTGTTTATGTTTTTTAATGGTCAGATATGAGACAGATATCAATCTTATTATCAGTCTTCTCAACTACTCCTCTAAGCTTCTCTCAATGAACTACAACATTTACTGCACTAATGTTTCACATCAAATCTTCATCATCATTCATTCCAACAGTTCAGAGGTAATAATCCCTCCAGTCCTAGAAGGCTTTTAACTTGAAATGTCTCCAGGAAGAGTTGAGTGTCATTGATGGAGCCTAACCGTACTAAAAAAGTAGAAATTATTGGACTAATAGAGTTTAAAAACAGAAACTGAGAGCAGTGGAGTATGACAGGACTTAGTGTCGTGGAAATGTGCTGAATTAATCATGTGAGCTCTTACAGTGATTTCTACCAGGCCTTTAGTAGAGACGGGCTTCTGTCTGTTAGTGCTGATTATTTTAATACTGGCTCCTATTTTAAAGTGTAATGTATTAAGAAAATTAAACGTTATATAATGTGAGTTTTTCTGTCTCTGTCTGTTAGAAACTGGAGGCGCAGGAGCGAGAGGATCAGAGTGCAGGCAAGGCCAAGCTGGTGAAGGGGAAGGTGGGAAAACCTAAAGTGAAGAAGATGAACCTGGAGGAGACCATGCCCTCTCCATTCGGTCGCAGGATCGAACCTCCGACTCAGCCAATCAAATCTGACGCAGCCAAGAAACTGACCAAAAAGAAGAAGGTGATGACGTTTCACCAATGTGATCCGGAAATGAGAAGAGTCACAAAGGAGGACTCCAGGATTGTAACGGGTTGTCTTTTTCTTTCAGATTTCTGACGCAGATCCGGCAGTGAAGCTTGAGCTTGATGATGATGGTTTGGCCGGCGAGGGAGCAACAGGAGAAAACTCTGTAGTCAAACCAAAGGCTCCACGCGTCAAGAAAGAGAAGAAAGAGCCAGGTCAGTGCGACACTGAAAACTTCTACAACTATTCCATCAAGCATGTTCAATCACGTTTCAGTGATTTAACAAGTGCTGTTTCTGCCCAAATAGCTTTCAAAAACATTTTTTGTAACAAACATTACATGTCAATAAAGCGGTCAGTCTTGGCAGCAAATACAGAAAACTATCAAATGAATAGACCAGTAAATGAAAACTTAGTAATAGAAACAGAGGTGAAAATATAGATGTTACAGTAATTACAATGTACAAAGTCTCTTGAAGATCACATGGGCTACTACATATTGTAATCTTCATTCATTTGCTGTGCCCCCATCTCAGTCTTTATCTTTATTTATCATTACCGACATTTTGTTTAAAAAATTATCCAATCAGTAACCAGAACTGGATGTATATATTACAATATTGAGATTTGGGATTTTTTTTTCTTCTGCTGTTAAACAGCGGAGCATCCCTGGTTCTCACTGCCTGAGGCAGATGCTGTTGTCTCAGGAGAAGCATGATGCATAGTCAGTAGGGACGACCAACCGGATCACAACTTTCCCATATATAAATTCAGCGATGTATAAGTTGCCACAAATACTACCAAGAAGGAGAAAAAAGAAGAAATTTAATTATATAGTGCTTTTCACAGACACGAGTCACAAAGTACTTTACCACAAAGTTAAACAGTTGAAACAGAAGATAGAGTGACCACTACAGTCACGTGTTTAAAAAGCACAAAGACTAAAACAGCACATGATGAACAAGACACAATACACAAAAAGAAAACACAGTAAGTGCTACAGCCACATTACTGTTGTTTGTTCTGTGTGGGACAGTTCTCTTTTATTTTGAAAGCCCAGCGTTAGTGAATCTGACCCTGAATGTTGACTCAGGATGCAAACAGAGAGAAATGTTGTTATAAAATTGACCTTTAGTTACTTTCTTTTAGGCAGACTGAGATTCATTCCAGCACAGCTGTTTACAGCTGTTTTAGTGCTACTTGTTGTTTTGTCTGGTGTATATAGAAATATGTTGAATCAAACCTGGTCTAATGCCATATTTAGTATCAAATTAAAGAGGAAATTGTGTTTTTTATTGAGATAGAGCTGTTTGTTGAGTTTGAGAAGGAAAACTCTCACATAAGTGAAGATTCTCAGGGAACTGCAGCAACATTCTAGAATTCTGCTGGGATCCAGAGGGTTAATGTCTGTTAGTTTGTCTCATAGCATGTTGATAGATCCTTAATTCATTCTGTGGCTATTGCTCTCATAGCTTGTAGGAGAGACACAAGTCTATTATTGCATGGACCCTCTTCTTAGTAATAAAATTACTTGGATAAATACCCAGAATTCATAAGCTTGGCATTCATAACCCTTTTTTAAATCAGATTAACCATGTTAAGAACCTCCTTGTAAAAACTGACCACATTACCTCCCAAGAGCAGTGACAGCATTGTTTAGCATTGTTAACATTTGAAGCATGTGTCTGGCATATTGAGATTATAGTCATGTAGTTTTGATAGTGATACGTATGATCTTAAAATCCAATTGTATTGTAGTAACTTAATTTCAGACCAAATGTAAAAGCACTGAATTAAAACGACCAAATGGAAAAATGCAAAATGTTTCTCAGCTGTAAACTTCATGAGATGGAGCGTTTTGAAGATTGAGTTGAAGGTTGTAAGAAATGATGGAGCTGTACTTGCTTTATCAGTAGCTCAATGATTTATCAGCACAGACAGATATTTGTCAACTGCAGCTATCCAGAGATGATACAGCGTTCGTTCTCTAAGGTACACTGCATTTGAAAGTAGCTGTTACCCCCGGCCTGTTTGATGCTTTGCAGTGAGAAAACTGTAATCAATTATTGAACAACCAAGAGCTCCTCGGTCCTTAAGTGAGAATACTGACAGTCAACAAACAGTCTGCTAATCTTGTTTACCGTGTTGCAGGAACTCCCAGAGTGAGAAAAACTCCAGGACCCAAAGGCACCCCTGCTAAGAAGGTGAAGAAGAGAAACCCCTGGTCCGATGACGAGTCCAGGTCAGACAGCGACCTGGAGAACAGTGAGCTCATCATCCCCAGAGAGAACAAGTCCCAGAGGGCATCAGGTAAAGTCCAACCAAATACTATTAAATGTAGTGTGAACTCTCACTGTCATCGCCAATGCCAACAACAGGCCAAAATATAAAGTCAAAAATAAAATGATCTAAGTAAAAATCTCACTGTAACTTTGCCTGGGAAAATGTAAACAGGATAGTTTCATCTGATCTCAAGGAGAAATTGTGGTGGTGGCAGCCATTCAGAAAAACTATACAGAACAATCTGATCTTTTTCACGGATCTTCTCTTGTAAAACTTATGTAGGCCATATAGAGACACCAGTATCTGTCAAAATGACAGGAAGCCTTCACATTTTTCTGTCATTGTTTAAAAAAGAAAAGGTTAACGTGACCTCAGACTGGCCCTTGTCACACTGACATGTTCCTTCATTACCAAGAACACTGACACACACTAGTTTTGCCTCAGTCTCCATACACCATCCTGCTGCCATCATTGACTCTTATTCATTTTGATAAGTACAAATAGTGTCTCTGACAGCCAGCCATACACAGGAGATAAAGTTATTGTGGCCAGCAACATGTTCAACATAGGTGTGGTATGTAGGGCTGCAACTAAGGATTATTTTCATGGTGGATTCATCAGGTGATTATTTTCTCGATTAATCAGTTAATAGTTGTTTGTTTTAAAATGTCAGGAAATGGTGAAATATCAGTGTTTCCCAAAACCTAAAACGACGTCCTCAAATGTCTTGTTTCACTCAAAACTCCAAAGAAAGAAACCAGGAAATAATTACAAAAATATTTAGACTTTTTGTCTTAAAAAAAATGTCTCAAACCAATTAATCAATCATCAAAATCATTAGTGATTAATTAATAGTCGATTAATCGTTGCAGCTCCAGTGGAATGTGAGTGTTTATATTAAGACAGCCTTTAAAAAAAAAGGAAATGATCCTTTTATAGACGGGGACAAGTCATTTGAGAATTAAACGTTCTGCTGTTTGTATCTTGTTAACTGTTCCTGTGTGCAGTCTTTAGTCTTCAGCCTGTCTCTGTCATTCTTTGATGGGACCCACCATCAGCAGCAGGTAGCTGGTTACAGACTGACTGTTAACATTTCATTCCAATCCTCTTGAAGTGGCCCGGGGCCAAAAATAACTTATGAACTGTGTCTCCGTTTCCTCGGTGTGATTAGCCTCTGTCGGCTGCGAGTGTCTGAGGGCGCCGTCTGATGCAACCCAGCCGCAACACGAATAATTATTGTACGAGGCCCCAGAATCCACAGCAATAATAACGTGGTTTGACACGCGCTGTGCTCCTGTCTTTCAGCTTCCAAGCCAAAATACACGTTCGACTTCTCAGAGGAGGAGGAGGCCGACGAAGAGGAGAATGGAGACGACGACGCGGCCTGTTCGCCAGTCAGGTTGTTTAAAGATGACTTCACTTCCCCTGAGCCCAAGGAGCGCTACAACGACCATAACGATGACGACGACGATGACGACAATGAGGTCTCCTACTCTCCCCCCAAACAGAAAACCCCGTAAGATTCAAAGCTCATCTGAACATATTGAAACAGAACTTTTGGGGGATGATGGCAGCCATATTATGTGTTCTCTGGTTCTAAGACACTAACTACGTAACCATAATGTCTCAAACCTTCAAATCTAACCAGGGATGTTTGTTGCATGTCAGTCTCTCGCAGTGTTCTAAGTGATAAAAAAGTATTGGAAAAAAGAAAAAGAAGTATGGAAAAAAAATTTGTTTCCAGACTTCTTCCTCTATTCTGATTCCTAAAATATAAACTCTAGAATTTCTCAAAATAAAGTGACTGAACAAACATTGTGTGAGAGAGCGCACACTCCTACACAGAGCTGCCTCTACATCTATACATCACAGCCTCCAGCACAGCTCTGACCCAAGTGCCTGCAATATCTTGCGTCCATGTATACAACACATAGCATCTCAAATAAGCAAATATGAATCTTGTCTGACTGTTTATGAATTATGCAGCAGTGTAGTTATCAGAACTATCTTTTTTTGTGTGTGTAAGGAAACCATATCTTTATTGCTGCGCTCGTCGTTTCCATGGACACCATGAATAAACAAGGCTGCACAGAGGCTGTGAAAATTAAATTATGTGACTTTTTCAACTAAGTTTCAGTTGTTATTTATAAAAGATATTGGTGGAAGAATAAAATGATTTATTCAGTATGCTGAGGGACAATGATATGAGTGCAGGTAGCACTTTTTATTTTCCTATCTCTTTGGGCAGAGATGTTTGACTGTGGGATGTCATGCAACTTTTGCGTAGGAGTAATTGATTTGTTTGGAGCTACAGCACTTAGCTACAATCATCTGGCATTGAATAGCTACCACAATGTTACATACATGTTAACAGTTGGATTTTAAAGTCCAGTCTTGCTTTAAACAATTTAAAATGCTCTGCAGGAGCCTCTTGTTAAACGGGATTGGTTCCTTAGGTGTATGACATCATATATCCAGCCTGACTGAATCCATCACTGCAGTTTCAGAGCAAGAAATGCTGAGATTTTTGCTCCTCATATGTCTTGTCACACATGAAAAACACCGCATGGACATGTCAACAAGGTTAAAATCCTGATTCTCACTGGTGGACCATTTATTTACATAATAAACATCTTGCTATTTGTGCTCATATGTCAAATATGGTATGAAAAATCTACAGAGAAGTCTGGAAATTTGAGTTTGGGAGAATAATGAATTTTGAAATGGTCCTGCCCCATCCCTCCCTTCATTTCCCTGTCATCTCTCTGCTGTCTGCTGCCTAATAAAAACATATAGAAAATAAATGTTGACTCTGCTGTTTGTGCCTCTCTGAAGGTCTGCACCTGCAGCTAAAAAGAAAGAGACGACCAGCATCTTCTCATCCAAGTCAGCCTTCTCTGAAAAAAGCAACGACAGCGGTGAGTACCAGCTCAGTGTTGGGTTTTTTTCTAAAATGTACTGCAGTGTAGGCTTGTGTCAATATTTTGTTTATGTGATTATAAAAATTTGTCAGTCCACAGAGATTTTTTTTTTAATACTTTATGGCTTCAGTAAACAAGAGCTGTCAAGTTGTCAGAATTTTAAACTTTACTAGTATGAAAACTCAATACCTCTTTCTATAACACGTCTTGAAAAAAGACCCAGGTACACACAATAATCTTTTCTTCTTACCAACCCTCACACGGTGCTGGTACAGAAAAAGCTGCTGAACATTGTGGCTTTGTGATGCTACAAGCCAAATTTTAGTCAGGAGAATAAAGACTTAAATGACATTTTAATAATTTTTGAATAGCTTTGGTGCTTGTAATGTATAATTAATGGAGATTGTATTTTGTCAGTGTTCTTGATTGTGGATTTTAGTCATTGTTGTCTCAGTGTTTGTAGTGGTTGTCTGTGTGCAGTCATTGTTGTTTTAAGTGATGTTTATAGTGGTTGCTGGTATTCTGTCATTGCTGTTTCAGTTGTTGTTTAGTGGCTGATTGTTCTCAGCCTCCGTTGTCTCCATTATGTTTGTAGTGGTTGTTTGTTTTCAGTCATTGTTGTGTTTATTACCGTTTGTAGTGGCTGTCTGAGTCTGTTTTATTCTTAGTTTCCATGTGTGTTTCAGAGTGTTGTATTTTGTGTTTTATCCCTTAAAAGCCCAACCAGGGACAAGGACTGCAAATGAGCTATAGATAGAATCCTGTGTACACGGCATCAGTTGCATTTCTTCACATAAATGTAACTGCCTACTTGTATAGTCTCTGTTAAATAAATAAATAAATTATGCATATGGTATTGAAAACTATCATTACCTTGTAGTAAATACTGATTGATCTCCTGATCATTTTTCATGAGAGATCGTCTGTAAAATGGTAAAAAATCACAGTTTCACAAAGTTTTGTCTGACCAGCTGTCTAAAAGTCAACACACTCAGTTTACTATCATGTAAGACAGACAAAACCCTGACATGTTTACATTTCCAATGCTGGGGCAAGAGAGTTGTATAGAGTTCTCATCAAAAACAATTTGTTGACACTGCGTACTGGCTGCTTCCTCTTTCTGCACTGAAGACTGCAACCAAATATCAACTGTTGTAGTTGTTTCTGATCCTCAACTGTAAGAAGTTCTCTGTGTTTCATAAAAGAAGCAGCGTCTGATCACTTTGTTTGCACAGAAGACAGAATCTAAAAAAGTTAACCGTGGCAGAGGGAAAATAACAGAGAAAATGTGAAGAAAACAAATCTAAATGTTCTTCTTTCATGCAGAATATTAAAGACGCAGAGCATCGTGAGTCAGGATGAAATGATAGGCTCTACAGAATGCTGACCAAGTCAGAAGTCTATATAATAATAATTATTATTGGTATTTATAGAGAACTTTTCAAAATCCAGGCTACAAAATGCTTTGCACAGACAACAAATTCAAACAGACAAGTTGTAAAATCACCAGGTTTTGAAAGAAACAAAAACAGTTTGTTGTATAACAACTAATACAGTGATACATGATGGTTCAAAACAATTAGAACTGTCAGAAGTTCTCCATTCAGGAGTGAACCTTGTCCTGTGTTTGTCTTGCAGATGGCTCCAAGTCTGACAGTGACGACGACAACGGCCCCGTGTTCTCCACCTACTCCAGCAGCTCTGCGTTTGACAAACTATCGCCAGCAAAGAAAGGTAGTGACTCACTGTGTCCACCAGAGGGAGCTCTAACACAGCATCACAGCTGACAGCATAACACCAGGGAGAGGGGTTTTTTTTTTAAAGGGATTACTGAATTGTTCATGAATCCAATGACACTTAAAGTGGAGCTCATTAAGTCTAATATGCAGATTATAAAGACATTGTGTAATGATATTATTACAGAGTAGAAACTGGAGGTGGTAAAAGCTCCTGACATGATTAATAGTGGTGGATAAGAAGTCACAGTCAATGTGTGAGCAGCAGAATTGAACAGTCAGGTGTTTCTGTGTGACCCTGCAGCAGCTAAGAAGCCGTCTGATGCAGCTCCCAAACCCAAGAAGTCACCAGCACCCAAAGCAAAGAAACCAGATAAATCCATCTGGGACTCCGACTCCGACACCGGCTCCAAGAAGACAACACCACCTCTTAAAGGTACAGTACGTCCTGTGTTCTCTGACAAATAAACAAAGGAATAAACTGCGCATTGCGGATGGTGAACGTTTTACAACGCTGCAACTAACATTTTTTTTTCAAAGTGAATTCACCGGTTTGATTATTTTCTTGATTATTTGATTACCAGTTTGTTTCAAAATGTCAGAAAATTGTCAGTCAGTGTTTCCCAAAGTCAAAGATAACGTCTTTAAATGTCTTTAAACATATTCAGTTTACTGTCAGAGGGGAGTAAAGAAACCAAAAGATTTATACATTTAAGAAGCTGAAGTCAGAGAATTTTGACTTTTTTTCTTTAAAAAAAAAAATGACTCAAACCGATTAATCAATTATCAAAATAGTTGTTGATTAATTGAATAATTGATTATCAATTGCTGATGTTTTGGTCACTTTCTGTTTTGTGCAGGTAAAGGCAGGGGGAGGAAGAGGAAGGGCTCTGGCTCTGAAGAGGATTACAGCCCGATGAAGAAAGCGTCCAAACCAGTCGGCAGAGTGAGTACATCAGCCTGTTTGTGTTTATTAGATGCAGTGTTGGTGTGTGACATGTAAAATTTATAAGCTGCTGCTGTGAACATCAGTGATGGGGGAGAGGTTTAACAGGGACTCCCTCTGCTTCCTGTGTATCCTGCTCTCTGTGGCCTGGTGTTCTGTTTGATTCACTCTGCATTTACTTTGGCTTGACAACAAATACTTGAGCAGCCAGATAGAAATATCAAGAGTCTTCTGCTTCACCCGCCTAAATGAAGCAGTGGAGGAATGATCCTGTAGTTAAAAGATTAGTTTGGCAGGAAATATTTCCTTTAATTAACACGTGAAGGTGCCATTTCCTGCTGTAGAGTCTTCAATCATGACAAAGCTGCTCTTTCACTATAAAGCTCACTTTATATTGCACTGTTGTACATGAATTATTAGGTTTTCATTGTGTTCTGGTCTTTCAGCAGTGAGGGGAACCTTTTACTGCATGCTGCTGTTAGAGTACAATTATCTGATAATTAGCCTGATCAGCCACCGCCAGTAATCAATACACACATTATTAAACCATTAATCAAACCAATAATTAACAGCGTCAACGTCAAACCAACCAAACCAATACTTGAGCAGCTATCTTGTGTTTCTGTAGTCGAGGGCCTGGATTCTCAAACTGTGGTACGTGTACCATTGGTGGTACGCAAGCTTCCTTAGTGATCTGTGGAGTGATGTAATATATTAAAATAATATGATAGTATTATGAGAATACTACAAAATCCTGAATTAAAATGCATAAAATGAGCTCACTGAAATTAAATTTAAAATACGTTTTGTCAGCCTGCCAGTCACGATGATGCACATAGTGTGTGCACGGGTCAGCCATGGTTCGTCAGTGGAGGTACTGAAGGCTGCAAAAAAAAAAAGAAGCAAACCAGGAGGAGAATATTTTCAGCAGCCGTGCTCAGAATGAAATGAACATGTTGGAGAGCTCAGTGTTTTCAGAGGTGGTACGCAGTGTCAGAAGTTTTGAGAAACACTGGTTTAGGGTGTAACTAACGATTATTTTCTTATTGATTAGTCGTTTGGTCTAATAATGTCAGGAAATTGTGAAAAATGTTGATCAGTGTTTCCCAAAGTCCAAGAGGACGTCCTCAGATGTCTCGTTTTGTCCACAACTCAAAGATGGACTCATAGAGGAATTTTGACTTTTTTTCTTAAATAATGACACAGAATGATTAATTGATTACCAAAATAGTTCAATTTAATATTCAGTTAATAATCAATGTATCATTGCAGCTTTACTGTAGTATTGACAAAACAAAAAAAAAACATATTAGCAGTTTGATTTAAGCTGAAGCTTCCTGAATTCTACAGGAAAATATTACAGCAAAACTCTCTTATGACTTATTTACAATACATTACATGATAAAAATGTATAATTCTATTGAACTCTACTGTACTCTACTGTACTCTACTATACTCTCTACTCTGCTGAATGAAGCACAGAAACTGTTTATTTACCTTCTGTTCTGTTTAGTAACAGCGAAAACAAAAACAACAACAAATACCATCACAAACACAAAGTAACTACCTAGTTTGTTGCCGTCCTGATTACATCAAACATGTTTGATTTTATCAGAACATCAAGACGAGAAAAAGACTAAACACAGCAGCACTGAGCTTTATTGATCCAGAACACTTTGTTTTCTTTGTGATTAAAAAAAAAAAGTTTTTAATAATGTTGAAGACTTTACCTTGGTGTAGCTCATATTTTTAAAAGCAGTTATGTTGTCACAAACTAACATGTATAAAATGGATTAAAAACTGATGAGTATAAGTATAAGATTATGTAAATGACTAAACATTTGCTGCCATTGAAGCATATTTTCCATTTGCTTGTGAAAGTATAGAAAGAGCTGAATGAAGGTTGTTTGATCTGCCGAGTGCTCAGCAGAGCTACTCGAGCCACAAGCACAGCTCAACTCAAGGCCTGTAAAGGAGCAGTACAACACATGCTGGAAGCAGACCTAATGTCTCCATCTCCTGTAGTACTAACATTTATTTTTAATATATTCATTTCACCTGCTCTTATCATGAAGGCCACTGGCAGATGCAGACATGAAACACAACAGACCTCATGCAAGAACCACTCGCACAAATAGATTTGTTCTAAGCGTTGGTGCAAGCCATTTAAGAGAACTTGTCGCATTCACCAATTTTCTAATTTGAATTTTCTTTCAGATGTGAACACGATTTCCAAGTGGTTCAGACCTGTCGTCAGTCTGCTGTCATCCAAACCTAGTTTTTCACTCATCTCTGTATATTACACATAGACTGTATATAGAAGTGGACGGAGCCTTTGTGACGTCACCGTTGGTTTCTGAACACCCGTTTTGAAGCCTCGAGTTTCAGATTTGGCCAGTGCCATTTTGACAGTTTGAAAAATAAATCACACTTCATAATTATGTCGACATTATTCTGTTTGACTACATTTCAAATTCTAATATAATTGTGAATGTACATGTAAAGCTTCTCATCGTTCATTCAGTGATCTATTATTACCTGCTGTCAGTTGTACTGACTGTGTATCCGCACATGCAGGTTTATAAAGTCTCTGTCCAGGTGAACATCCTCAATTATTCTGTCCTCTGTCTCCGTGATGAGAACTTCCCTTTAACCCTCTCCTCTCACTGCGATCGCCCCTTACTGTGGCTGTATCGACTGGCTTTGGCAAGAGTTTGATCTGATTGGTTGTGAAGTCAGCCTGTGTTAGACGTGATAGACAGATGGTTCATCCAATCACCTGCTTTTTTTTTTAAGTGCCTGCCCTTTTCCAAACAGTTTCTAAGGACGACTTCCCAGATGTTTCTGTGTAACAAACCATCTGATGTGTCAATCTTCCACAGTAATCTACAGTATGTGTTCCAGTTTCAGAGCAGTAAAAACCTAAATGTTAACTATAACAAAGTGTTTTCCTGTCGTTCTCCTGTGCAGAAACCCCAGAAACCTCCATCCGACGACGAGGACGACGACAGCAACAGCCTGAGCGCGAGTCTCACTTCGTCCCGCGACAGGCCGGGCCGGGCCAAGAAGGAGGTGAAGTACTTTGTCGATTCGGACAACGAGGAAGAAGACGACGATGACGACATGTTCGATTAAAAACCACCTTTGATCACATTCTAACACACTCCGCTCGTATGGAAGTTCCCTCCTCCTCCTTCTGTGTTCCCACAGACTTTTGTACATTTCCTGGTTCATTTTCTTTTCATTAATGGTGACGTTTAATGATTTTTAATGTGTAGGTGTTTTACACTTTTTATTATACATATACAGGTTTCTTTTTTTATGCTCATTGAAATGTTCTGTATTTGTCCGAAGCGGCTTTTAGAAGTTTAGAACGCTGTGCTTTAGCACATTTTAATTGTTAAAATACTATGTAACTTTTTGAACATGAAGTTGAAAGTAAACAATGAAATGTCCT
>JAJHUR010115748.1:0-25352 GCA_027495735.1 Lutjanus campechanus | reverse complement strand
GTGTGAAGAGACAGGTGTGTGTGTGTGTGTGTGTGTTTAGCATTGTTCCTTCTCGTTCGTCTATTTTCGATGTTGCTCATAAACCTTTGAACCCACTAAAGCGCTGCTGAACGTCCATATAACCCAAATCTCCGAGCCAGAATCAAACAGTAAAAGATTTATGAACAATAAAACCTCAAAACAAACAGTAACACGTCACCGAGTCCTGAAATGACTCCTCACGTCTGACCGGTTATTCTTCAGGCTTTACCAGTCGTGGAGTTAAACATGTGAAGTCTGTCCTCAGTTTGTCCTCTTAGTGATCGTCCTCTGGGGAGCAGGAACGTGATTAGAAATATGTCAGTTTTCCTCGTACATGTTGATATTTTGTGTGTGAAAAATGTGTCCACATGTAGTTTAAGAGGAAAGGTCATGAGGTCGCGAAAATCATTAGGGTTCAGTCTCTGGGGACATTAAATTTAATAGAATAAGTTTTTTTTTAAAGATATTTAAGTGTTAATGGACTAATTAACAACAGTTTTCTGCCTCCGTCTCTAAAACACCTGCTGATGAAACACATTCTGACAGAAATGTTACTGTTTGGACTCCTGGCTGTCAGGAACAGGAACAAGTCTGGCCACTACAGCCTGAAATGATTTCTAATCCAATCTGCAGTCAAGTGCCTGCAAAAAACTGACCTATACTTACTGATACATTTACTATACTGACTTTTTCTCTGCCCCGTTCCCGTGCAACAATAAATACCTGCAAAACTGATGACTAACTAACAGAGGTGGGACCAAGTCATAAACTTTGAGTTTCAAGTCCTGAAGAAGTCATAATGTAACTATGAATCATTGATTTACAAAGTTACTTAGTTGTTAAGCTAATGCTAGCTTAGCATTAGCTTGCTAACTGTGTTAAAACTGATGATGATGATGATGATGATGATGATGATGATGATGATACTTTTACTGTCGGAACGAGTCTGATTTTTTTCTTCACATCACAGAAGACAAAATTTAAGGGAAAAAATACAGACATGTAACATTACAAACAGAAGATGATGTTCAAGGTTTTTTAGAGCAAATTTAATCTGAGATTAAGTTCCATATTTAGTTTAAATACTGACTGATGTGCAGAAGAGTTCTTGAGTTTGTCCTTGTTGAATTGTGGAACCCTGTGTACCTGCTTTGATCATGAAGTTTCTCCAGAAGTTATTGTGTTGGCCTTTGTTGCTTCTCCATCTGTAAGTTTTGACCCGCCCTTTTTTCACATTTTATTTTTGTTGACCACCGCATAGTTTATGTACGTGAACAAAATCTTTACTAACATTTGTTTCCTAACCTGACACATCACATGGTTTGTTACACAGAACCATCTGGGAAGTCGCCTTTAGAAACTGTTTGGAAAAGGGCAGGCACTTAAAAAAAAACACCTGGCAGGTGATTGGATGAACCAGCTGTCTATCACATCTAACACGGGTTAACTTCGACCAATCAGATCGCCGCTTCCATGGACGCTTCTTGCTGTCGTCACAAGAGATCACAAGATGGATCCTCAAGATGCTTCGCAAGGTAAGCTCAGAAGCATAACTTTACGTAACTTTACGTAACTTTACGTAACATGAAGTCACAAGTCTATCTATCTATCTATCTATCTATCTATCTATCTATCTATCTATCTATCTATCTATCACTAAGTTAGCATGCTGACATTAGCATTTAGCTTTCAGTAATTCCTAAAATAGGAGAGCGAGTGGATTTATCTCAGTCTGCTGGCAACAGTTTTTCTTGTTTAAGTAAAAAAAAAAAGATTTTAACAGTTTAAATCCTCCAGATTTCAGTCCTGGTTGGTTGGATTATACCTGTGGTTACAGAAAAATTAAGAACTTGAAATTCTGTTCAAGATAAGACACGTATCACCAGATTCTTTCAGAGAAACAACAGAAGAAGAGCTGCTCTGTCTGTTTACAGTGCAGCCAAACAAATCCTGGGCCGAGAGGATCCATCACCTCACTTTGTTTTAATAAAGAACAATCAGCCGTTGTCCTGCACCAGCTTTTGTATAAGAATTTTAAGATATAATTTCAAGTAACAATAAAGAGGAGATCAAGACATTTTTTTAAAATTGAATGGCAAAAACACAGACCATAAACGGAGCCAAAGATAAAGTCTCATATCATGAAAATCTAAAGAAAAGCAGCAGATGTGTTTTCTGACCACACACACACACACACACACACACACACACACACACACACACACACACACACACACTGAGGACTGTTGGGGGTTAATGATGGTTTCTATTGAACGCAGCCATCAGTAACCTGTGATGACTGTTTTCCAGCCTGCAGCTCTGTGTCACTCTGACTGAGGTTTTGACTCAGCGTCCAACACAAACTGTACAGTTAGAGCACAGCAGCTTATGTAACTGAGATCTGTGTGTGTGTGTGTGTGTGTGTGTGTGTGTGTGTGTGTGTGTGAGACTCTCAGTTGTTCACTTTGACTCGAGTATCTTAACGTTTCCTCTGTTCTTCAGTTTTACTGTGACAACAGATGCTGCTGTGTTCATGTCGATGAAGCTGATTCGTACTGAGAGACACAGTCGATATTTTCAGTCGGTGACTCTGACACAGTTTCTGAGCTCAGTGTGTGTGTGTGTGTGTGTGTGTGTGTGTGTGTGTGTGTCCAAACTTTTACTTTACTTTTTTTTTTATTCAAAAAATCATCCAATCTGTGAATCAAACTGTGATACTGTGAGTTTTATGATTCGTTGCAATCAAACACACCAGATGCAAACATGTGTTTGAGACAATTTACACACGACAACTTAATGACTAACTTAATTACTTTCAGGGGTGGGAAGTAACAGAGTACAAAGACTTCATGACTGTACTGTACTTTTTACTTTTACTCCAAACATTTTAACACAAACATCTGAACTTTCTAATAAAAAAATAACAACATGAAATGACATGACAAGACAAAAAACAACATAAAAGACTCGAGTGTGGAGAAAAGGTGAGTTTCAGTAGAAATGTCCTTCAGAGGACGACTTTGTACTTTTATACTTTGAGGACATTTCAGAACCTGAACTGCAGTAAACAAGCTGAATCAGTACTTTTACTTTTATCAGTCTTTCTTTCACAAGTATCTGTTCTTGTACTTGATTAAAGCCTGTGTGTACTTTCTCTGGTTAGTTTCCTCCTCGGACGTGTGTGCACAGCTCACCTGAACATACTGATACAAAATCCACGTCACTAAACTGAATCATGGTGCATTAATTAAGCAAAAATCAAAATTCAAATCCAGCTAGAATTGTAAATCTATTTTTATTTTATTTTTCAGTAAAGGATGTGAGTGTGTCTCTCTGCTGTTTGTATCTGAGGATGTGATTTGATTTGATCGTCTACCTGCTCTGTTGCTCCTCTACAACCTGTTTTTCGCTCCATTTCACTTCCTCCTAATGGATCTGCACTCAGACTGCTTATCTCTGCACACACACACACACACACACACACACACACACACACACACAGTGGGTCAGAGTACACTGGGTGCCCTTGGCGAGACAGATAAGCCGGCTTTATGTGATTACGCAGCTCGACTATTGTGCAACCCCATGACTCAGTGCTCTAATTGGAGGAGGCAGCGAGGGAGAGAACCGACACGAGAACTTTACCAAAATAAAACTCAAACTGTTTCACTGAGCTGCTTTAAAATCTGACGCCTCTGTTTGATGACTTATTTCCAACATTACAACACATTAAAGTAAATCTCACAATCTCACACAAAATCACATTTTTCTCATATATCCTGTAACTTGTAAATCATTTCCAAAACATTTATGTTTTCATCCAAAAGGGGAGCAGTGGAAGTAACTAATTACAAATACTCAAATTGCTGTAATTAAGTAGTTTTTTGGGGTACTTGTGCTGTTATGAGTAGATTTTTATGTCTTTACTTAAGTCTGACACCCACTGAAGTAATATCCAAACCTTTCATCTGCATCAGGTGATCTGATCACAGATGAGCCAGAGTTAACCAGGACATGTGGACGAAACACAAAACAAAATGCTGCGGCAGCAGGTTTGGAGTAAATATGTTAATGATCGATCATGAATCAGCTGCACCTTATTGTTGCAGCCGTTGTTTACTCACGCGAGTAAATTCAACAACTACGGGGCCAAATTCGCGAGAGTAACGCGAGGCGAAAATTCGCTTCGTGTCCGGTCTGAACGCACTGTCAGAATGAAGGGTCATTGGAACATGACCTCACCACATGGCGCTGGAGCGCTATAGAGATTTTTTTTTTTTAGCTTCTCTTAGCTCCTTTAACATGGTTAGAAACCACCTGGTGAAAAAAGTGAAGCATTGAGCAGCTCATGAGGCAGATATCTTTCTCAGGAGGTGGTGGAGACCAAAAACGGAGTTAAAAGAGAGCGAATACTGGACTGACATTCATCAGGTGACACAAACACGAGTCCAGATGAATGATCACGTGGCTCAACTGTTCGCTAACATGTTAGCTACAATGTTAAACTGCTGAAATCTCCATCTGATCTGGTGCTTTTTGTCTAGTAAAGACACACAAGTCTTGTTTTCTCAAAAACAACAGAAAAAAACAGCCACTGTAGTTGAACAGTTTCAACCTGTTTCTAATAAAAAGCAAATGTTTTGATCTTTCTTCTCTCGAGATAATGACTAACAGTTTATTTCTATTGAAACAGGATGAAATATTTTTTATTCACTTGTTTTATGGGTCCAGTAACACACAGAAACTACATGACGACGTTGAGATCTTTCCAAACTCAGCAGCTTGGATGCATTTCCGGAGCATCTTGGCTAATTGCAGATGTCTGATGAGATTCAGAAGTTAGATGAAAACTGGACTGTGGATGAGTTTGTTCATATTTTAGAGGAACAGAACATTTTAATAGTCTGGTCAGAAACTAAAAAGATACCAAACATGTCGGCCTGCATGGACGGTAAATAAAAAAGGCAGATAAAGAGTGTGATGGAGGAGTGAAATAAGACAATGCAGCCTTGAAGAGGAAATAAAAAGGAGACAGTGGGTTGGTCAGCAGGGTGTTGGCCCTCGATAAAACAGCACTGGTTGAATCCAGGTTATAAAAATAGAAGGAAAGCAGGACAGAGAGGCGGGAGGTGAACGGAGAGACAGAGCGGATTAGTGTTTACAGCCTCAGATGAAGAGGAGGAGGGAGGTTTTCCTCTCGCTGTCAGCACACACTGCTCTGTATTGTCACCGCGCTGGCGACGAGCCGCCGTGTCATCTCACTTCACAGAGGAGATCAAGTGATGATTCGGTTACGCAACCTCTGATCTCATCGCCGAGCGAGTTTTCACGGCGAGGACGATGCAGAATCACCCGTCTGACTGCTGACTTGGCAGAGGAACCACATGACCTCACCGCACACGAAGAGTTAGTTTCCAAACACGCCGCGGTGAAACATCCAGACAGGAAACCTGTTCCAAACAACAACATAACCCCGACTACTGCAGTCCCCCTGTCAAATGTGTCGCTAAAGAAAGATGGCAGCTCCTGTATTTGAGATATTTAAACATCACAGGAAGTGGTGACACGTCCTCCATATTTACAGTGTGATGTTTTCAGGATGATTGATAGAGGAACAGTTGTTATATTGATCCAGGATGATGCTCTGTAGTGGCTCGTTGGCTGCTGCATGAAAATGTCTCTGCAGGAGGACGGCCATTTTGTCCAACAGCCCATTATCCTGAAAACAAAAATCCAGTTATACCCTAAAAGTACACACTCTGCATGGAGTATTTTGCCTTAAATATCATAGACTGCAACAATATTAGATTAGTTATAATCAAAGTTTAGCAAAAGGTTTAAAAAAGCAGGTTTAAAATTAAAGACTACAGATTTAAATGAAGCGAAGATCAGTTGCGCAATTGAAAACTAATCCTAGTTTAGTGATGGAAACTGAGGGTTTAATCAATGTAGAAATGCTTGCTTACCCAAATTAAAATAAATAAATAATAAGTTTGAGTGCTGCTGGTGCTCGCTAATTGTTTAAAAGAGGGAAGGGGACGGTTTTCTCTGTGGTCCTTTACAAAACACAGCATTGTTTGCTAGCTAACGAAAAAGTTAACAAAGTGCTGTTGTTAAGTTGTATTAATTTGCTAGTTAGCTCAACTTTAACAAAGCTTTACATTAAAAACATCAACATAAACCACCGCACACTGAACTGAGTTACTGTGATTTTATTTTCACTCAACAGAGCGAAAGCTTTACATTGTTTGCGAGCTAAAAGTTACATTAATTTGCTAATCAGCTAAAAGGTTAAGAAAACTTTATTTTGTTTGCTGGGAAGCTAAAACGTCAGTCAGCCTGTTCACGAAGGCTTTGCAGAGAAGCTTCAGCTTAATTTCTCCTTTGAGAAAAACTTGTTGGATGAATTTTCAGCTGGAGGGAAATAAAGAAGAGTCACATTATAAAAGCCAGCTGGGTTCAGTCTGTCTTAACTTTCTGTCATACGGAGCGCAGCACCGTGCACTGATTATAAACCACATCATTTATTAACCCTGTAAACCTCAGTCAGGCAGAACAACAACTATAGCAATCACATCACATCCATACAGGATATTTTAGCAGTAAAAATCATAAACATGTATGTTTTTAACACACTGGTATTGGATCAGTATCAGCTGATACACAAAGTTCAGGGACTGGAGTTGGTATTGGGAAAGAAAAAGTGTAACTGGAACATCTGTCGAGATTGTTTTCAGGGCAACATGAACCCATATGGCAGGAAGAGGGACTAAACTCTTCCCAATGTCAACCACATCCTTTTAAGGAAAGTATTTTCTTAATTCTCAAAATAGTTCCTGTGATTTGCTTGAATATTTCTGGCTCTGGTCTGTGTTTGAGATGTACTCTGAAAGCTCTTTGTGAGCGGAGGCCGGGGACGGCTGGTATAGGTGGGAGCTGAGGACGACCTTGGTCTCGATCTTAGTCTGACTTCCTGTTTCCCTCGGCACAGAGGCAGGTGATTGGAGCGCGGCGGCTGAGGTGAGAGCTGCTTGGCATGCAGCTGAGTGTTTGAGTCACCCTGCCAGCGGCTCGCCGTGCCAAGACAAACCTCCCTCGTCTACACTACAATGAGGGCGCGGAGCCAAGAACAAATATGAATGATCTGTTCCTTGAAGGGCAGCAGAGAACAACAAAGACCTTCTCCAGTGAAGCTGGAAGACTCTGTGAGTCAGAGCTGAAACCAAAACCAACTGCTCAGTGAGCTGGAAAACCTTTTTATCTGAACATGACTGACGGTCCACAGCCATGTGAGCACCTCTGTTTCTGTGAGGTTTTTATATCATCCTGCAGCTTCACAGTCGTGCTCCTAATGTATTCAAATCAAACTTATGTATTAGAGTCAAAATTATATTTTCCTAAGCACTTCTAAGAAGTTTTCCCATGTGACCTGACGTAGGTTCCTGAATGTCGACGTTGCTGCATTTAAACCTCCTACATCTGGAACCTACGTCACAGTAAATGAGTTTCCATCTGAAAAAGAATAAATGTTCACGCTGTAAGTCAGCAGTTCCCAAACTTTTACTGGCGTACTCCTGTTTGCAGCCCCCACTGTTTTTATCAAACATTAACAAGAAATGGAAATAATAAAAAAGGATTCAAAAGTTGAATTTTAATGAAATAAAAGTCAGCAGGATGGAACCAGAAAAACTTTTGTTTGAAACAAACTTGGAAAGAGTACTGAAAATATTACTCAATTACGAGTAAAAGTACTGGTGTTATAAATAAAAGTAAAAGTACAAAGTATTAGTTACTTTTAACTGTTGATGTCACCATCACCTCTCCAGTCTAGGTTTGCAAATTTTGTGCATTTTCCTGAACCACTCGTTGAGAATGCTAACAATCGATTAATCATTAATAGTTTATAAGATACAAAACACATTTTTCTTTATTTTTGTTTAAAAAAAGGCGGGAATACTTTAGATAAATTCATCAAATAATATTACTGTCAGATGCATGTTAACCATAACATGTCGACTCTGTAGCTTTTCTAAATCAGAAACTAAATAATGGAGTAAAAATGTGTATTTTCACCACGACTGTGCTGTGAAATGATAAATTTTAACTTTTGGTCGACTCTGACAGATTCACCCCCTCAAAATAAAGTTTTGTTCCAGTTGTCAAGAATGAGTGATATCTGAGAGAAGGCCATTAAAAGTTGTCTATCAACTCTCCAGAGTCTTCACAGGTCACAGAACAAAAACTTATTTAACTTCAACCAAAGCAGCAAAGACTTCATGTAAAAACAGCACTTCTCACTTCTTATGCAGGTTTGTTTTTCAGTGAGTTTTAACACTTTTATTTATTTAAAAAACAGATTTAAATCATTTTTTTCCTGAATGAACTTAAACTGTCATCACGCAGCTTCTCAGGCCACCGAGCGCGTTGATGAGCGATGATGTGTCATCGCCTCATTGCATGACATCAGCGGTAAACACTGTTATCACACCAATGACAGAGCCAGCAGCGTGGGGGTAAATGGATAAATGTCCGCCCAAGGAAAAGTTTGAATGTGTCACCAGATTTCCAGAGAGCACGCCAGGCGGGTCGCTGCCTGTTAGTCACTGTTTACCTGCAGGAGTTAACCTTTAACTGCTGAACTGGAATCAGCGGTGAGCTATTAATAGGACAGAGGTGGTGAGATGATGAGGAGACTGAGGACACGTCAGTGTTTCAACAGCATTAAATCCTCACAAATCAAGTTTAGATTTCTCCATAAACACACGATGTTGTAATCTGGCAGGTCAGATTCTGGACTGAAATCTGATGAGTCGCTTTACAGGAGAAAGCAGGTAGAGGGCGCCGTTCTCCAACAGCAAACTGAGGTCAAACTGTAAGACTTCCTGCTGACTGAAGATATTAAAATGAATGAAAGTTAAAAACAAAAATACTTTGTCCTTTTCAGGGGACATATAGCACAAAGACTGATGGGGATCGTTGGTCCTTTTTCCTCCCAGGATCATAATTCTCCTGTATTTCTCCCAATTTATGACCAATTTTCACATCTTTTTTCCTTTTCATCATCAAACCCTGTAGCACTGTAGTCGACTGTTTCCACCTGGACATCAGCTCAGCTGCACCAAACCAGACATCCTGGAGGAAAGAGCATGCATTTAATAAAAACCTGCCGCGTCACTTTTCTGTTAGAGATGAGCAAAAAATAAATGCATGACAGAAAACTGATGAATAATAGTTTTTATTCTGACTTATTCTGTTTTCCTTCCTGAGAATTAAAAGTAAAATGAAAAGTATTGAACATAAAAATGCTGTTATTATTATTTATTTTTATTATTTTCTCCATTATTGTGGGACTACAGAAGCATATTTGAAAATTTCAAAACCAGAGTCTCTTTCCAAAACTCGTGACCTGGTTACTCAACATAATCCTCAGACCTGAGAAGTTTCATGGTGGAAATTTATTCTTTAAGGATTTATACATATGAAATATATGTAATTTATGAGATGTTTTGGTTTGCTTTGTCAGTAGAGGTGACATCATTTATTAAAATTGTAATCTCTCTGTTTACTAGCCAAGCGTTTGATCTTTTAAAATCAAATCAAAAACTTGTTTGTTTGATTTTTCCTTTTTCAAATCTATTTTTAGGCTCTTTGAGCACCACAAGCTGTGCTTCATCTACTGTAGCCCCTTTAAATTGTAGAGAAGTCAGACGTGTCTACGGTTCGTTTCTCCAAAACTCTGTAACAGCAAAACTATCCAGATGTATAAACAGCTACAGGCCAGAGGAAAAATATATATATTTGATTTTGGGGTGAACTGTCCCTTTAACTACACTGTAGGAAACAGTGTTGGAATAAATCCAAACACTCCACAAAAGATTCATTGATAACAACATTAACATGTTTCTGTCGATGCTTTTAAGAAAACGTTTGTATGGAGCCTGTAAAACATTCAGCTTTGAGCTACAGATGTTTGTTGTTGTGCATTATTCCTGTTTATTATATGAATAAATAATTATATTAAACGCTGTTTGTGTCTTCACTGATATAAAGAGTTTTTTCTTTCGAATAGACGTGACTCAGTTCATAAATATGTTTCATTTGAAGTTTTAAAGGTTTGATGCTCTGAGAAACTTTACATTCAGGGGAAAACAGATTTCAGTAATATGTTGTTGTTGTTGTTGTTGTTGTTGTTGTCAGTAACACTCTGACAGCTAAACATCCTGTCAGTAGTTTCCAGACTGTGTGACTCTGCGGTCTGTTTCACAGCCTTCCTGCTCTCAGCTGATGTCACTGTGAGGGAGGTGGAACGCCGCCACCGTCCAATTTACAAACTCCTCATTCATGTCCTCCTATAATAGTTCACACACCAGCGAACACACACAACGCTGCAGCCAAACACCAACCAAGTGAACTTTGTTTAGGGATTCCTGTTTGGAGAGCCAGAATAGTGGATGACCTCATTGTTGTTGGGGATGAATGGTTTGTTTGAAACCAAAAAAAAAAAGAAAAAAGCATCTGGAAAAAAGCTTTTCCAATCAGTCAGAAGTCCTGCGGGACGAGGAGCCCAGCACAGAGCGCAGAGTGTTTGTGGTGGATTTCCTGCCATTGGCACCATGTCAGCAGGTGAGCAGCTGCTCCTCCAAACCTTCATCTGTCCGCTCAGAAGTTTCTGTCTTTAAACAATGGAGGACAATGACAGGAAAAGGCAGCAGAAGAAGAGGTCGTCGCCGCTTCGCTGCTCGTTTCCGTCTCCCCAAACGCTGATGTTTATCTGAGCTCAGGACGTCTGTGTTCGACGTTTCTGGTCGATAAAAGCACAAAAACATCTGATTTAATGTGATGAAGAGGTGAAATAATGATTTTGTACATAAATATGTTATTTGCTGCATCTGTGAGGTTCTGGGAAAGTTTGAAAAGAGCTTCAGTTTTGGAAAAGGTGAACCAATGAATTACATGATCCCCTCCTGGATCACACTTGATGGGGATGATAAACAGATATAAATATAAAAATGCTGGCTGGCGTTGGCATTTCAGACCTGATGCCTGTTGGAGCATCGATCGATGTGAGGTGAACGTGTCAGAATCAGGTCAGTCGGAAGCCGGTTTGATGTCCCACGATGCCTTGCTTCTTTTCGTCCAGCGTGATGACTGCAGCAGTTTGTTCTGCGGCATAAAGACGCTGCAGGTTCCACAAAGCTTCCTGTCTCCTGTTACCAACCAGGAGCCTTTTCTCCAGACACTGAACCCGAGACTTTCACATCAGCCGGCGCTGGTTTCTGACGGATCCTCGTCCTCTTCAATGCTCTGTCTGTCTCGCCTCTGTGTATCCAGGGCGGCCCGGGCCTCTCGCCTGTCCCGCTCCCATTGTCCCTCCGCTATTGAGGGAAGGAGCGTAAACCAACACTGCCGTTCCCATTCGCAGTCAATATGGCCGAGACCCGACACCATGTGAAGCGACGGCTCGGCTTCTCTCAGAGGGATCCGGTTGCTGAGGCGCAAAAAGGTAAAACTTCAGGTCCACATCAGCATCAGAGAGGAGACATTGTAGGAGAGGATTGTGGGTAACAGACTGACGGATGATTACAATCAGATTTCAAAGAGTTTGACTCTTTACTTTGCAGGCGTGGAAGTAACTAATTACAAAAACTCAAGTTACTGTCATTTTTGGGGCACTTAGTTACTTTTAAAATCGTAATTGAGTACTGAGTACAATTTGAATTAATATCAATACCTTTCATCTACATTTTTTAGCCATTAATGCTGTTCGATCACAAACGGGTCGATGAAAACCAGGACATACAGACGGAAAAAAAGAAAGAAATGCTGCAGCAGGTTCAGGTGTTCCTGTTTTCATTGTAATCTTTCTTAAAAAAAAAAATGTGATTCATGTTGAAATGTTTTTAGGTATTTTTTTTTGCAATGAAATTTCCAGAGAAAGTCAAAGTTGCAACAAAATAAGTTGCCAAGTGACCAAAAAGGTTCAGGTTTGGAAAAATTCTAACAGAATCTGCTTCATTCGTGCTCCTGAGGGCTGTTCTTCAAAGAAGCAAAACACTTTCTGTAGATCAAACTCAGTCAAAACAGCAAGAACAAAATTATATAATTATATAAGATAAACCTTGTCTTCTTTTGAGGACCTTCGACACTGACATGTCTGACATTTGTGTGCGGAGCTTCTGTGATTGGTGGAACTCACAGGAAGTGAAAATGATTGGTCAAATCTGCAGAAATGTTGGACAAAACTTGCAGGATCATGCAGATCTCATGGAGATTGGATGAATTTGTGTGAATCATCAACATCACAACTTCTTGGCAGGACTGATTAAACATCAATCAACTTTTATTTGTAACTGAGTAACATTACAGTGATGTAAGAGTATTTTCAGTATCCACCACTGTAACTGTGTCATGCTGAAGATGACTAACAACATCTTGTTCTGCTGATCTGTGATCAGTCTGCTGCCTCAGTGTTGACGCAGGAGATGCTGCTGCTAGTTGGACACCTATTAAAAGTAATTAATCTATATAATTATTATATTAATCTCTCTGTGTGATGTTTATCATCACTTCCGGTGTTAAATCAGGTGATTTTCTTTCTGCCAGTCGTAGATTTTCATCCACACAAAGTCTCTGCAGACTCAGTTATTCTCTTTCTTGTTAAACTTGGAGTGAATGAATGTGAAACTTTTGGCCAAAATCTGTAGAAAGTGTCAAACTGTCAAAGTGTCTAAACACTCCACATGTGACCCAGTTGGCCGGCGTGGAGGAATAAAGCTGCAGTTTCCACCGACTCCTGCTGACTGCTTGAACTTCATGTTTGGTTAAACGCAGGAAAAATGTGACTCGCATCATTTTTTCCTGGAATCTGCACAGCGGCTCAAACTTCAGCCTCCAACTGAAACTTCACTTTTACAAACAATCACAACGAGCTGTAAACAGTCAAATACAAATCCTGTGGGAACTGTCCAGTGGCATTCTGGGAAATGTAGAAAATTATGTAGCAGGTGGAGTTTGTCAGAGACTTCAAAAATGACTCATGATTGTTTTGTTTTGTTTTCTGATTCAGATCTTTGGTTTAGTTTATGAGACTAAAACTGCTGCGATAAATTTAGATTGTGGTCTCGACTGAAAACAAACTTCAGTTCTCAGAGTCGAAATCAAACGTCCACCTCGAGCTTCTGAGGTCACGACAACAACGTCAGGCTACTTACAGTCCGGCTACATTTCCATCCAAAGTACCTGGAACTTTAAACCCCAGGAACTCATTCAAAGAACCGAAAGGTTCCTTCAGTCTGTTGTTTCACAGCTGCGCAGACCAGCTCGTGTCAGATTATATTAATATTGTGATTTTTAACAAGTAACTAGTAACTGTCAGAATACATTTTTAAAGTCACCCTCCCCTTCCTGTCAGAACCCTCACAGTGAAAATAAGAATAAAACAATTAAATAAAATTATTGATTAGATTAAAAAATGACACCATGATGGTTCCCTCTCACACAGCTGACACGCCTCACTGTGGGGAACCCTGTTCTAAAGCCATGAGAACACAACAGTTCAGTTATTTAATGATGACTGGACACTACGCTCTTAGAAATAAAGGCGCTAACTAGAACCAGAAAGGGTTCTTGGGCTGGTCCCCATAGGTCCCCCCCTTTTCATAAAGGTTCCATTTGGAACCCTTTCAGAGTAATGTATAATGGTTCCACCTGGAACCCTCTCTGGGGGTTTTATACAGAACAAGATCCTACCTCAATGTTTCTACTGAAAGCCATTTTGTATTCCAAGGGTTTAACCTAGAAACATACCCAAGGGGTTCTACTGAGAACCCTTTTCTATTATGGCACAAAGAAGGAATTGAACTCCTTGAAGAACTCTTTCTTTCAAAAGAAAGGTCATTTGGATGACAATGGTTCTCCATGGAACCCTTAGTCTTTCAAAGAACCCTGGACAAACCCTTAACACCTTGAAGTGCTACAAGATCCCATCCAGTGGTCTCTACTGAGAACCTTTTAATATTCCAAGGTTTCATCTAGATCTGATCCAAGCGGTTCTACCAAGAACCTTTTAATATTCCAAGGGTTTTATCTAGAAATCACCCAGGGGGTTCTACCAAGGACCCGTTTACATTTCAATGGTTCTATCTAGAACCCATCCTGGAGGTTCCACTGAGCACCTTTTTATATCCTAAGGCTTTTACCCAGAACCCAACCAGGATGTTCTACAAAGACCCCTTTTACATTCCAGGAGTTTTACCTAGAACCCACCGAGCAGTTCTACTGACAACCTTCCTAAAGGAACTCTTTCTTACAAAGAAAAGGTTCTTTGGATAACATGGGTTCTTCATGGAACCCTTAGTCTTGCAAAGAACCCTTTGTGACCCGTTTTCACTTTAAAATGCTACAAGATCCCATCCGGTGTTTCTACCAAGAACCTTTTTTATATTCTGAGGGTTTCATCTGGAACTGACCCAGATCCTGAGCTTTAAGTCGCTCTGACGTTCCGATCACCTCCAGACCGACGTTCTGCGTTCCACCGGGAGGATTCACATTTTTAAAATTCATCCCCTGATCTCTGTGAACCTCACACAGTCGGCCGCCGCTGCTCCTCCTCTGATTATCCGCCGGCGGAGCTCCAGGAGAGTTGTTAGCTCTGTGCGGGGGAATATGGGAACTTTCTGCTTGAATGGAAATACCACAGAGCTCCGATTACCCACGATGCATTATTCAGCCAGTCAGCCACCGAGCCAAGCGGATACAAAGTGGAGCCAAATGGAGAGATTTGAAGATCCACACAGACTCCGCTGCATGTTTTTACACTGTATATTCTACATAAAATATGTGCAGACCTTTTTTCAAAACGTGCTCCCAGTTTTGAGATCAGATTTCTTCTTTCCAGGAAGCTGCTGGTTTCTCCTCATTTATCTGAAAATCACACAGCATTCAGTCACTTTCAGTCACAGAAAATAATCATTAAAACAAAGCTGGCTGATAAACATGTCACATTTTATGAGTTTTGGATGTGCAGGACAGGAAATAGTCACAGTTTTGGTTTGTCAGGGTTCCCCTCTGCTGTCAGCTGTTCACAGTATAGATGTTACGGCTTAAGTGTTAAGTTGTGTTTGTGTGAGTCTAATATTCACACTTGTAGCTCTGTTTTTGGTCTCCATCAGCGTGTTTCACCACTAGATGCTCTTTATCTTTTTCCTGCAGTCAGTCGCCCGGCTGTGTCTGCGTGCTGCTGTGATGGCTGCAGGGATGCTGGGTTGTAATTTCAGTTCCACTGGGTTCTACTGGCATGTCCAAAGTGTACCACTGGTGTTTATTCTCATCTGTGTGCTGCTTTTTACACCGTGTTCATGTTTACAAGGTTTCCTCTTCGGTTCCCGAGTTCTCAAGAAGAAATCTGAGCACATTCATGACATTGAAACAACTACAGAAAGTCACTCTGCTTTATTTGGATCATGATTTTCCATCTGGGGTTCAGATGTAAGAACCCAGTTCTTCAGTAAAACGATGGTTCTCGTCTCTCACAGTCTGAACTCGACATGCTGCCCTGAATCAGAACATCCTGCAGGATCAAAGTGTTTATAATCACTTCATGCAAACACGCTCAGCCTCCACACTCAGTTTCACGCTCTCTGCTGTATATTTAGGGAGATCAGCCGCGCCCGTGGTTTCTCTGCATTTCCCATCATGCCTCAGTCACGATCTGCCCTGTGGTTGTTTTGGTTGGCGCGCCCAGCGGCCACGCCCTCCTGTTACGGCGTGTTTATGACCCGAGTCGACGGACAAAAGCAGGTCAGAGCCGAGCAGGATGAACACAAGACGTCAGCAGGACACACGTGGTGTGTGTGTGTGTTTGTGGTCTGCATGTACTCTAAATAAGTGGGTGTGTGTGTGTTTACATACAGTGTGTGTGTGTGTTTGTGTGTGTTTGTGTGCAGATTCACAGCCTGATTCTATTTTTCTTGAAGTCTCACCTGTTACATGAAACTTCAGGACCTACAGGCAGTTTTAGTTGTGTGTGCTTTTTGTTCAGAGGTGGAACGTAACTTGCACTTTATCTCATTGTTTCCATTTTATGCAACTTTACACTTTTACTCCAACACATTTACTGTTTGTTTGCTTTAGTTACTTTAAATATTCAGTTTTTCACACCCTGAAAATCAAGTAATCAAGTATCTCCAGCAGTGTTGAGCAAGTTCACACATAAAGAGCTCAGATTCCCAAAAGTGAACTACTTAATGTTTCTTTATTTGGACCAAACCAGAGTTGGTGATTGTTGGATTGTTGTATTTTGCTCTGCCTTTCCATCACTCTTCTCTGCTTCATCACAGTTAGTTTTGTGGTTTGTGGTGATTTAGAGACTCGGTTTGTAAAGTTTACAGCCGACCCTGCTGTTAAATTGCCCTGTGTCCAGTGACGCAGATAAAAAACGAGAGCTGAAACTCATTTCACCCTCGGCACCAGCTCATGTTGTCGTGAGGGTAAAAACACTCCCGCTTTTGTCCACAGGGGGCTCCAAAATCAACACAATATCAAAGTTCATTGTAGTAACTTTAAGTAAAGAGTCTGAATACTTCTTCCACCTCTGCTTTTGTTTATATTTTCATACAGTTATATAGAACTGTGGACAGTAATTAGTTACACTTTCATCACAACAACTCTCAGGACTGTAATAAATACCACCTCCACTAATGTAAATGCTGTTTCTGCAGCCCTGATGAGCAGCTGCTTTGTTTCAGGTTTTGCACACTTACTGTACACACACACACACACACACACACACACACACACACACACACACACACACACACACACACACTCTCTGTCATCAGCAGTAATAAAAACCAGCAGCAGCCTGAGGGGACGTCACTGTGGACGACAGAGAGGACGGAAAAAAGGATGGAGGGAGGAAATGTGAGGGAGATTAAAGAGGGAGGTCTGATTCATGTTCGCTTCAGGGGGGAAAAATAAAGGAGGCGGAGTCAGGAATCACAACACAATCAACAGGCGCAGTACGGTGGCCTGGGAGGGACATACTGCTGGTTGACCTTTGGCCTTTTGTCACATCAGACGTGCAAAAGATACATTTTGTATTCCTGCAGAAAGCTGCGTTTTCCTTCCTGCATCACAAAGAGCAGCGAACTCCAGCGACCGGGCTGACGCGCTGACAGCGAGGACGTTACATCATCAACGAGAGAGAGAGAGAGAGAGAGACAGAGAGAGACAGAGAGAGAGAGACAGAGAGAGAGAGAGAGAGAGACAGAGAGAGAGATGTTCCTGAGAGGCCGAGCCTGAGAACAACTTGTAGCCGCAGAGCTATTTCTGTCACGACTCCCAGAGGACGGAGGACGTGTATGAATGTGTATGAGAGTGTGTGTGTGTGTGTGAAGTGTGTGAGGAGGGGTGGGGGTTGTGGTGGGGATGGTGGGGGTGTATTTAATGCAGGACGAGCTGCAGAGCGAGATATGCACTTGCATTCCAATGAGAGCGTGGCTGTGCAAGCCAAAGAGCTGTCCTTTCTACACCGTCTTAATCTGCAACACACACACACACACACACACACACACACACACACACACACACACACACACACACACACACGGATGCATTGCTTCCCTTCAGAGGACCCTCACTGACCAGGCCTGTTGTTAAATGGGGACACAGATGACTGAGTGAACCGACACCACAAACGACACAACAAATCAAAATAAATCAAACTGGAGACTAAAATAAGACAAATGTTAAGCACACAACGTGTAAAATGTGCCTTCAGGGGTCTCTCACATTAAAGCAATAACAAAAGACATAGTTTGATGATGTTGTTAAGCAGCATGGGATCATGGGAGTTGTTGTCTTCACCCTTTAAACAACGTTCCTGGCAGCTGAAAATCACACTGAAGCTTTATTCACGGTAGGTTAAGACATGTTCCCCGACTTCTTCCTCACACTCTGACGTATGAGAAATATCCATTTTCCCAGAAATTAAAGCAACCCGCTACTAGCTAGCAACAGCTAGCAGGAAACACACCATTACTTTGAATAACTCAGTCCCTGTGAGATTTCACAGGCTGCTTTGGGGTCATTTTGACCTAAAATGCTTGATTCCACTGCAGCTTTTCTAAAAAAAATTGTGATGCATGTTTTTAGGCATTTTTTGCAGTGAAAACAAAACAGTTGGTTCACTGAGACGTAGCCTACATGTATGATGTTTGCTGGACGACTGCTCTGACTGGTAGAACTTGCCGCAAGCAACAATGATTGGTCAAATTTGTGGAAAGGTTTGGACAAAATTGCAAGATCATATAGAATTCATGTGGATTGGGTGAATTTGCATGAATTGTCGTGATCGCAACATTCTAATTTGTTGATATAAATCCAGCGATTTTAGACAATTTAATGCCGAGACCAAAGGAGGGACGACCCAAACCCGATCATTTTGTCCAAACCTGGCCTGAGTCATCAAATATCCAGAACAACTCTTTTTTAGCTCTGTTTTTGGTCTCCACCACCTCCTGAGGGAAATATCTGTCTTTTAAGCTGCTAAATGCTCCACTTTGTTCACCGGCTGGTCTCTCATCATGTCTGTTTGCTGTTTGCTGCTGAGCAGGTCGCGTACAGAAGCTAAACTAGATTGGAAACGGATCCAAAACAAGGAGCTAAAAGAGGCTAAAAGGCTCCACAGATTCTCTTTGTTTCTGACATTAACCGACGTTTCCTTTAATGATCCTGCACACGGTTCACAGAGAATAAACAGATGCTTCAGGCCTCTTCTGTCAGACCTGTTGCAGAGAGGATGACGCTCGCAGCTGTTGCCCCGGTAACCAGCTGTTAATGAACAAGGATTGGTGGGAACAGGCCGTCCTGAGGGCCTTCAGTGACATAAGACAAGACCCGTCCTCCGTAATGATGTCTCGTGGAACCGGAGTGAACCCTGAGTTCAGCGTGACTGCTGATGATTTCTGCTGTGACGAAGTGACAGAACAGAGGCTGAGGTTTGGTGCAGGAGCTCAGAGGTCTGCGGTTGTTCTGCAGCAGCAGCCTGCTGGTTTGAGAGACATTTAATCAATGTAACAAACCACACAGGGTCTGGATTGGGTAATCACCGATCAGACGGGCGTACAGACAGCTAATCAGCTTCATGCAAACTGCTGTGTGAAGAATCAGATATGGATCTTTACTCTCCTTTCCTGGAATCATAATCAGATTAAAACTGACTAAAACTGTTTTCTTTGTACAGTCAAATGTGTCTGTTGGTTCAATAGAAACTTGTCACCAGATATTTAAGAGTAATATTTGATTCAGACCTGCAGCTTCGAGCCACATGTCAAAATAATTGTCCAGTCCTGATTCCTCCAGTGTGTAATAGATGTTTGACTTTTGAGCCCAACTCAAAGTTTTTTAACAAACTGCTGACCCATAATCTTTAGTTGAGATAATTTACTTTTCTTCTTTCGTTAAACTTGAATATTTGATTTTTAGACACAAACTTGGTCACAATGAGCTGCCAACCTGATTTCAGTCTGAATATAAATAACTTAGATTTATTCCAGGAGTCACTCTGATCTCAAAACAATAGTCCAACAGAAAAAAAAACTCCTCGCCCACGTGGAGGCTACACTCATCCTCGTTGACATGGCAACACGCTGCCCTGTGTCAAGCCTGGGTTGCCAGGTAACAGAAAGGATGAGAGCGTAGGTGTGTGAAGGTCATCTGATGAGAGAGGGAGGAGGAGGAGGAGGAGCTAGGACACTGAGGAGGAAGAGTTGGAGAGAAAGAACCAACATGACAGCTGGAGGAAGTTTCAGTAACACTGACACAAACATGTGGAATAATACAAGAGGTTTGGAATTAAGTGCTGACAGTTAAAACCACCAACGTGTTCATCCATCTCTCAATACTTCCTGACTTCCTGTCTGTAGCTCTCAGCTCTGAGGCCACTGGCTCCTTCTGGATCTTTAAAAACACCTCATAATTATACAGTTCATGATTTTAAAAAGTAATTTCTAAAAACAGCCGCTGACTGTTGTTTTTATCAAACAAACTGGACCAAACAGTGGATTTGTTGGGGACTATTTTCAGAGGCGGATTAATCCACATTCACTTTTCATCCTGTTACATTGTTTTTCATCTTTTTATATCGTTTTCTAAACCGGAAAACTCTACTTAAGTACAGTAACTAAGTATTTGTACTTAGTTACTTCCCACCTCTGTCAGTCAGATCAACATAAAGAGATAAAGATGCTGCTGAACATTAGAAAGAAGGTGCAGAACATCAGCTGGTGCAGACGTTCCTCCCAGTCAAACCGCTCTGACCTTTAGCTTCCAGCTGACACAACAAGCAGCGACTCATCTCGTTTCATCAGGATGTTTTCTCTGAAGACGCCCGCAGGCCGTCTGACAGACTACACCCACAGTGATCTCACACGTTACAAAGTGGAGCCGCACATTTCTGAGCGTCAGCATGTGTGACAGACAGTTTGTGTCTGTGTGTGGAGCCGTTCAGAGGGAGTCACGGCGCTGACTCACTGCTGCTTCAGCCACATTTCACTGTTGGCAAACAAAAGCAGAACCTGCTCAGGCCGGTGTCGCAACTCCAGAATACTTCCACAGAAAACGTTTACGCAGGCGGGCATGGACCGCATGTATGCAAATAATGTTCACTGACACATTTAACCCTTCACCGCCTTCTGCTGCAGAGACCTCAGCGTCTACAGGCAGTAATCTACTCACAGTGATACACAACTTCATTTAGAAGAGATTAAGATCACATTTTTTTCCCACAATATTCCTGTTTGTATTTATTTTATTTGTAAATGTAAAATTACTTTAAAGTCAATTCAGATAATTAAAATATTAGATTAGTCTTCTGCAGTAATGTGATTACTTTGAGGTGAGCTTTAATTTGAGATTGAGTGGCTTCAGTGTCTCAACTGCCCCCAGCAAAGGGACAGTAGTAACTTTAATTTAATATTACAGTCTTGTCCTTATTGGTGAAAATAGATCAATTGTATTATTAATTCATGTTCATGTATGTTTCTTTTATCAAAAGACGACTTGTGTATTTCATGTATTTAGAGAGTCATGATGAAAACCAGTCTCCCCTCCCTTCCAACATCGAGTTAATCTCTCAGAATGATGAGAAACTTTCTGAAAATAATAACTTAATTGGTGCATCTTCAGCTGATCGACAGTGCAAGTTAAAAGCTCAAAGTGCAGTGGATTTAATTTGTTCAAGGTTTGTCTAAATCCACCTTTGCCACCTTTCACCAGGGGTGCAGGGGTATCCTGCCCTGTTCCACCCCATTGCACCAGCAGCGATCAGCTGTGTCCAAGTCCCCTGATTAATTCATGGGAGAGTTTAGGCTGAGCATGCAATAAACCAATCAGAAAGTCAGCTCTCATCACCTTTAGGAAGCAGGTGTGGCAGTAGTACAAGTGTTGGCAGAATGACGGTGGAGTTAACAGGAAGAAACAAAGAGAAAAGATGATGTTGCATTTTTTTTATTTATTATTATTATCATCATCTTATTAATGTAGCTCTGCTGGCTGAACATCCTGATGAAGGAGCTGGTGAGCAGGAGTGAGGGACAGTGAGTGTGCACCATAGTTTGTTACAGTACAGCAGTTACCGTGGTCAAAATACCAAACTGGACACTGGAATTTCCCCCTTGTTTCTTCCTCAGTTAATAACACTGGATGTTTTTATGATATATTGTTCACTGAACTGGAAATGTTCCCGGTCGCCTTCGCCCGGTTGGCCAGGACAGTTGAGGCTGCCAGGAAGATGAGTCTGCATGAATTAATGATGGGAGTAAAGATGAGATGAGATTTTTTATAATATTAATATTATAAACTGTTTGTTGTTTGTTGTGAAGGCGTCACAGTTTCCACCCTGCAGCTCCAAATCTGCTGTTTAACTCACCTGTCAGACCGAACCACACCTACCTGTCCTTTTCCCTCCACCTGCCCTTTCACTGCCTCACAAAACCTAATGCTGCTCTATTAGCATTCAGGTGTGAACACGTCAAACACGCACACACACGCACGCGCACACACACACACACACACACACACACACACACACACACACACATGACACTCTGGTCATTGTGCAGCTCACTCTTTAAGAAGAGCAGAGATCTGATTCCAGGCACGTTGGCCTGCGTGGTCGATGAATGGTCGGCCTTGTTGGAGAGAAAGACGCAGGAGAAGAATAATGGAGTGTGTGTGTGTGTGTGTCGTGTGTGTGTGTGTGTGTGTGTGTGTGTGTGTGTGTGTGTACTAAAATAGTAAAAGTGTGTTGGCCTTTTCAAATGAGAGACGACTCAGGTGGGGACATGTAGAGACTGTGTGACCTCTCTCTCTCTCTCTCTCACACACACACACACACACACACATGTTGGTATCAAGGACATGTGTGTGTAGGTGTGTGTGAGTGTGTGTGTGTGTGTGTGTGTGGACGTGTTTGTGACTGTTTGTAATTGCCTCTGCGTGTGTGTGTTGTTGTTTTTCTTGCGTCTCTGAGAACCAGTTTTCAGGCTTCATTCACACTGATGGAGGGATGTTTGACTGAGGTGTGTGTGTGTGGGTGTGTCTGTGTCTGTGTGTGTGTGTGTGTGTGTGTGTGTGTGTGTTTGGATGCACCAGTTTGTTTGTTTTTAATATATAACTGAAAATTATGCAACATCACACAACAGTGAGTGTTTTAAAGTCATTACTAACTGGGTTGGGAGAGTTACTTTAAAATGTATTCCCATACAGTTACTAATTACTTGTTAAAAAATGTAATCAGAACCATAATCTAAGCATCACAATATTAAAGTAACGTAACTTGAATACTTTCCATTTCATTTTGATTACCTCAACACCAAATATGGTGAAATAGTTTAGTCTTTTGTTAAATAAGCTTATGCTAGCAGCTGGTCTGTGTCGCTAACATGAGCAGTTGTCTCTTTCTCACATTGAGTTCTTGGATGACGACTAAATGTATCTAATCTGATTATGACTGTAATAAAACACAGTTACCTTTTTTGTATCTTAATTACGTAATCCCATGACATGTAATCTATTACTCCCCAAGCCTGATTATTAGCACAACAGTGATGTGGTCCAGACCGGGGCGCTTTGCTTCATGACATTAAAACATGTGTGACATTAGATTATTAATAATAATCAATACATTTAAAACTTAAAAAAAACAGTAAAATTATGACAAAGTTGAGAATTTATTCTCGTCACATCAGGACTTTTTTCAAAACTGTTTTGATTTTATTCTAAAAAAAAATCATTTTCCCCTCATAGTGGCACAAACTGTAAAATTACACTGAACTTGACTTTTTTCCTCTGAAGAGGAAAACAGAAAAGAAAAATACACGTGGTGGTAAAACATGAAATATATGCAGTGTAATATACAGGACATGAGGCATCATAACAGAACCTGTCTCTTATACACATCTATAATACTCATACTAGATGTTACAGTAATGATAGCGGAAATTAATAAGTTACTAATTACTTGTTAAAAAATGTAATCAGAACCATAATCTAAGCATCACAATATTAAAGTAATGTAACTTGAATACTTTCCATTTCATTTTGATTACCTCAACACCAAATATGGTGAAATAGTTTAGTCTTTTGTTTTATGTTCATTTTAAGTTTGTTGTTTGTTCAGCTGTAGTGGTAATTATGCACATTTAAATGTATTTTTGTTGTTGTTGTTGTTGTTTTTGATTATTTTTGGAGGTATGGGGGGATGACACAAAGAAAATGGGACGCAGGCAGGAGGTGAACTGCCGGCCGCCACAGAGGACTGACAGCCTCAGCACACGGGGCGCACGCTCCGCCACCAGGGCGCCCTTTAAATGAATTTTATTAAATAAGCTTATGCTAGCAGCTGGTCTGTGTATCTAACATGAGCAGTTGTCTCTTTCTCACATTGAGTTCTTGGATGACGACTAAATGTATCTAATCTGATTATGACTGTAATAAAACACAGTTACCTTTTTTGTATCTTAATTACGTAATCCCATGACATGTAATCTATTACTCCCCAAGCCTGATTATTAGCACAACAGTGATGTGGTCCAGACCGGGGCGCTTTGCTTCATGACATTAAAACATGTGTGACATTAGATTATTAATAATAATCAATACATTTAAAACTTAAAAAAAACAGTAAAATTATGACAAAGTTGAGAATTTATTCTCGTCACATCAGGACTTTTTTCAAAACTGTTTTGATTTTATTCTAAAAAAAAATCATTTTCCCCTCATAGTGGCACAAACTGTAAAATTACACTGAACTTGACTTTTTTCCTCTGAAGAGGAAAACAGAAAAGAAAAATACACGTGGTGGTAAAACATGAAATATATGCAGTGTAATATACAGGACATGAGGCATCATAACAGAACAACATGATGCAGTAGAATTGAGTTGAAACAGTCTTGAAACAGAAAGAGAAAATCATAATAAAGGCCTGATTTATCGTTTTGGGTTTGAAACAAAATAAAGATGCAGATGTGAAACTGTTGGTGTCAGAGTTAATCACCATTTCTCATAAATCAGACTGAAGTCTGAGGCTCCACCTAACAACAGATCAAACTGTGGGGACAAACAGAGGAGGGGTCCAGCAGGGCGGAGGAGTCTGCAGCAGGTTACATCAGACAGATCAGGGAGAAACCGTTGGAACGATGCATTCAAGGACCAGTCGGTGAGTTTCTCTCCCCAGAGAGCAAACAGATCATTACACACTGAGAGCTGCTGTCCAGCTGCTCAGAGAGTCGGAACAAAAAACACTCAGCACACGCTGCAGTTTAAACTCTCTGTACCTGTCCGCTGACACCTGAACCGCCTCCAGCTCCAGACTGCAGCTCCTCGTCCCAGACCGTCCACAGGACAGACCGTCCACAGGACATGGGAGGGTTATTTTAAAAATGTTTTCCAACACAGCGACTGATTATCTGTTAAAAACATAATCCAAGTATCACAATATTAAAATAACTTCTGTCATCACCTCCATCACTGACGGATGAATCCATGATGACATAACATCTTTTCAACATCTTGTCACATCTGAGACACACTTTGATTAAATACACTCAGTTGCCAGTTTATTAGGAACACCCACCCACAGATAATGTTGTCTGATCCAGGCATGTCCAGACTGTTTCGTTCAGAGCCGTGTGGCTGCAGGTTTTCATTCCTACCAAGCCGGAGCACATCTGGTTCAGATAACCAGCTGTTTGAAGACTGAAATCAGTTGATTAAATGAGTTGATCCTGGTGTGCTTCAGCTTGGTAGGAATGAAAACCTGCAGCCACAC
>JAJHUR010115747.1:0-14732 GCA_027495735.1 Lutjanus campechanus | reverse complement strand
TCCCGAAACAGCCGAGTACGTCAAGAAAAAAATCAGGGAAATTCCCTCTCCAGAGAGAAGCATCAATCTGTTCCACTGTCTGAATGAGCTGAAGGATCATTCTCTTGTGGAGGAGATCCAGCACTACCTGAATTCAGGAAGACTCTCCACAGAGAAGCCCTCTCCTGATCAGTGGTCAGCGCTGGTCTTCATCTTACTGTCATCTGAAGAGGACCTGAACATGTTTGACCTAAAGAAATACTCTGCTTCAGAAGAGGCTCTTCTGAAGCTCTTACCCGTAGTCAAAGCTTCCAAAAAATCAGTGTATGTAGATTAATACTTGAAATTACTTCAGATATACAACAAATCCAAGGTTATCTTTTCAAAAGAAAATTAATATATTTCTGCATTTCATTGCATCCTCAGACTGAGTGGCTGTAATCTATCAGAAAGAAGCTGTGAAGCTCTGGCAACAGTTCTCAGCTCTGAGTCCTCCTGCCTGAGAAAGCTGGATCTGAGAAACAATGACTTGCAGGATTCAGGAGTAAAGTTTCTCTGTGTTGGTCTGAAGAATCCAAACTGTAGACTGGAGACTCTCAGGTTAGCATTCATCAACCTGTTCAACAGATAGCTTTTTAAATCTCAATTTACATTCAGAGTAACATGAGTAAACAAATGACAAACCTTTCATGGAATTTCTGTGCTTTGACAATAGGTTCCACCATCAAGCACTTAGGACTCAGCCAACTTTCAGTTTAAACCACAGTTCTCCCTTTGTATTTGCAGGCTTTCTGGCTGTCTGATCACAGATGAAGGCTTTGTATCTCTGGCCTCAGCTTTGAACTCCAACCCCTCCCATCTGAGAGAGCTGGACCTAAGCTACAATCACTCTGGAGAAAGGGGAGTAAAACTGCTCTCTGATGGAGTGAGCAATCCACTCTGGAGCCTTGACACTCTCAGGTAGGCCTGCCACTAGGTAAAGCCACTGTTGTTGTAATGCTTGGAAACATGTTCTCCATCATTTTGTCTATCTGTGTCTTCTGCAACATCACATCATGTGACATGGGAGGTAGCATTGTAACCTTGGGGTTGCCTATGAGTCATTTCTCCCAAGTGATGGCATTTAAGAGTGTTGGAGTCTTGTCCATGAGGCATTGGTGGCATGTCAGAAGTAATGCAAACCCCATACTAGGCTGTAAAGGAGCTGGCTGAAGCTTACAATTTACTTTACAATCTTTACTCCAATACCAGTGGTCATGAGCTGTGGGTAATGATGGAAAGCTCTTGTACATGGTGGCTAGGCTTACCCATAGAAATAGGGCGGGGAGCTCAGACAGCCACAATGAACAGGAGCAGAAGAGTGGAGTAGAATCACTGCTCCTCTGTTCAAGTGTATATGTGCTGATAGGAATACCTTCTTGACACCTCCACGAGAAGGTATTATGGGCACATCCAGCTTCGATGAGATCCTGAGGCAGATCCAGTATACACTGCCACTACATACATGTGCATCTCACACTGTGCCTAGGACACAAAGGTCCAGTGGGGGCATCAAAACAGCCTCTCACAGGTTTGCCTACAGGCATTAATAAACTCAGTGGGGACTCCCTCTTCCTAGGCAGGGTTGGGCCATGATTTTAAAATTTTTGAATAGTCATTCCTAAAAAACTGAATAGTGTATGCAACTCTTGTCTTAAAAAATGTTTTTCTTGATTTTAACCAGTGCCTGTTTGTAACATGTAAGATGTGTGGCAGGTTTTCTGCACAAGGGCAGAAAAGATCTAGAAAAAGTAACATAGGTAAAACAAGCACATCACATGTCTACAACTATGCAAATTTAAATTGCAAACAAAAAATCCTCATTGTCTCTAAACTTTTGGGCTTTGGAGCTAAGTAACATTTCAATGGCTAAATGTTGGAAAGATAAAAGCTGGCATTTTGAAACAACACATCTATGAGAAATCTTTCTGTCTTAAAGGTCACAGTGGAACACAGGTTAGTGAAGAGATCAGGGCAACAAAAATATTTGAATGAAATGAACTGAAAGTCCATGTTCCACCAATGAAGACAATATGTGGGTCTGACCTTGTGTATCATCTTCCTTCTAGGGTTGACCATGGAGGAAAACAATGGTTGAAACCAGGCCTGAGGAAATGTGAGTGAAGTTGTATTTGATTGCCATTTTATTCATGATCAGTTATGCTAAAGTGCCAGAAATATGACTGTATGTTATGAATTATCTTCATTATTTAGTCTGCATTTATTTATTTAGATTAGTTCTCCTTTAATTGACTGCTGTAGTCAATATGCGTCAAAATGCACAACTTTTACTTGGAAGGCCAGCTTTCTCTGTTACTGCTTCTTGGCTTACTTTTTTTTTTTTTTTTTTTTTTTTTTTTTTTTTTTTTTTTTTTTTTTTTTTTTCAATTTTCATTGTACAAGTTCAATAATGGAGCAAGCTGATTGCAGATGCTTGTCTGCTTGGCTGTGTCTTGACTGAAGTGGCTTGCACTACAAAGACCAGATATTTAATGTTAACAACTGCAGATTAATCATACTTCATTCTTTTTTGTAAATATAAACTCATTCTGAATTTGATGCCTGCAAGACATTTTAACAGTTTGAGCAATGCTGATAAAAGACTGGGAACATTGTGAAATGCTCAACAAACACTTCCTTGGAACATTCCACATATAAACAGGTTAATTGGTAATAGGTGACAGTATCATGATTGAGTATGAAGGGGCTCCTCCAAAGGCTCAGCTGTTCACAAGGATGGATGGAGGGAGGTTCATCATGTTGTGAACAACTGTGTTCAGTTAAAAAAACAAACATTTTCCAACACAAAATTGCAAGAAACTTAGGGAGTTCACCATCCGCGATCCATAATGTCATTAAAAGATTCAGAGACTCCAGAGAAATCTCTGCATGTAAGGGGCAGAGCTGAAAAACAACACTGAATACCCATGACCTTTGACCCCTCAGGCAGCACTGCATTAAAAACTGCATTAAAAACCCACAGAATTTTATAAAGGATACTACGTGGGCTCTATATGCACACTGAATTTTTATCAAAGAATCTGATATTTTCTTCACAACTCTATAACTCATATAATAAGTTAGGGTGCTGATTTTTTTTTTCTCTCCTTCAGATGCCTGTGAACTCTCACTGGACCCAAACACAACAAGCACAAATGTTTTGCTCTCTGAAGGCAACAGAAAAGCAACGGTGGTAAATGCGGAGCTGCCATATCCTGATCACCCTGACAGATTTGACTTTCTGTGTGGGGTGCTGTGTGTTAATGATTTGACTGGCCGCTGTTACTGGGAAGTTAACAGAGAAGGATGGGTTTCTATAGGAGTGACTTACAGAGGAATTGGAAGGAAAGGAGATGACATTGAGTGCAGGCTTGGAAGAAATGACAAGTCCTGGGCTCTCTTTGCATCGGATAAATTTCTCTCTGCCTGGCATGATGACGGTTCAAAAACTATCATTGTCCCTCACCCTCTCCCAAACAAAATAGCAGTGTATCTGGACTGGCATGCTGGCACTCTGTCCTTCTATGGCGTGATCTCTGACTCACTGATCCACCTCCACACTTTCCATTCCACCTTCACTGAACCCCTCTACCCCGGATTTTTGTTTAGGGACGGATCCACAGTGTCACTGTGTCAGATGTCAGAGGAAGAATCAGTCTCAACCGGGCAACAAGATGGTTGACATGGTAGTTCAAACTTTTTATATGCGAGTCCCCTCAGTGGTAGTTCAGTCTTTCTAAGGAGGATCACGCATACAAACTGGTGGAAAATGAAAAGAAAAACCAAAATAAATGAGTGGAGACACATAATAAAAGTAGAAGCTTCCACAGAGGGTACAAAACATGGATGGATTACTTAACAGCCCTACTGCACACAAGCAGTGATAGCTAGTGTATATGGACTTAAAACAACTACAAAGAGAAGTGCAACGGCCACAAAAGGTGCAAAATGACAAAAAAAAGCATGACAAGACCACAAAGAGACACAAAACAGCTAAAGTAAGATACAAAAACAACCACAAATCAGGCTAAAAGACAAGTCATTTTGTGTTTGTTTCGGCCTTGCTCATGTGTAGGAAGGGTACCATAAACCTTCAAAGTCGCCAGATCTCAACCCAACTGGACAGCTGAGCGTTGATGTTAGACAACACTCTACCACCATCATCAAAACACCAAAAGAGGGAATATGTTTTGGAGGAATGCTTTTCATTCCTCCAGCAGAGTTCCACACTCTTGAAGCCCCTTATTAGGAACTGATGCTGATGCTGATTGCTGACAACCATAAGGTCAAACGTGTCTGTGAAGGTTCTCAGTCATCCAGGTCATGGTGATCGTAGCAAGGTTTGTCGTAGGCAACTGGACTTGATAGAGTTCTTGAAAACGTTTCGCCTCTCATCCAAGAAGGGTGGAAGGGTGGGCACAGGAGCCACATGCCCCTCTAGGCGTTAACAACCACACAGAGGTTTAATACCTGAACTCCCAAACCAGTCAGGCAACTGGACTTGATAGAGTTCTCATCCAAGAAGCTTCTACAGTTCTGACTATGACAAACCTTGCTACCATAAGGTCAAACATTCTCAAATTGTTGTTTACTATAGATATAACTATACAATAGCATAATTATATTTATTTAGTATATTAATAACTATAAAATGTAAAGTAAAAAGGTAAGTTACCCTGGCCATTCAAATTAAAACATGAATATCACGCACTATTTAGTATGATGTCACTCCATCATTAGACTCCAGCATCCCTGGTGGGAGGAGGTTCTATTTTAAATTAAATTAAAAACCAGAAAAAATATACATAAACATTTTGGGACTGTGACTCACAATTGTGAACTATGAATGTGAACTAGTTTATTTCAATCTCTGTGAACTGAACTATGAGCTAGCTCCTGTCAAGTGTCAACTTGCACAACACTGCTTGTCATCTGAATTGTCCTTGAAAAAATTCAAAGTACCTTCCAATATTTGATTTTGTATGGAGTTGTTTGGATTCTTCCACTAATGAAGTCTTACAATTACAGTATACTGGCAACATGTGAAACTGTTTGCTCCGGCACCTGCTGACTTTTTAATCCTTTAATACGTATCTGACTTCTTCAAACTGTCACTCATGAATCAGTCTCACTTTGGACAAATTTTCTTGATGACAAAATGAAACTGTACAATATGAAGAAAAATGTGAACTGTTGTGTTGTGCTGCATTTTTTTATGTGAATGAGTCCTCCTGGTTGTTACTTGTTATTCCTATAAATAAAGCAGGGAAAGGACAGGCTGGTGTTCATATCACTCGTGTAAATCAGCAGATGTGCATTAAGATTTCAATGTCCCAAGACTTGATTAAAGACTTTACTTTAATGGTCAAAATAAGTGACTATATGGGTTTGCTACCCAACACTTATGTTAACACTGTTATTAGATAGCCTGCATACTAATGTAATGTAATTGCTGCATGTAATTTAGGTATGAAGCTGAAGATATTCTACATTTTTCTATATATTTGTTATTTTTTGTTTTTGTTATTTCTGTGTCATGGGGTTTCCATGACAAGACTTAAACTCAATAAAGAATGTATCCAAATAATGAGGTCCGTTTCCAAAAACTATTAAAACAAATCAGTGATGACATGTTCCTTCATTACCATGAACACACACACACACTGTAGTTTATCTGGACTCAATCTCGCATACACCATCCTGCCACCCCAAATACTCACACCTAAGTGACATTCAATGTGTAAGAATAACACTCCAGAAAAACAGACTGTACAATTAATCCAAACATTTAACAATAACACAACAGGTATAGGAAGTGTGTTTGATGAATTTTGAGCAGATTATTTCCTGCGAACAGTGTCACAGCAAGGAGGGCCTTGGGGTTCCTAGTGGGAACAAGAGCACTGAATGTGGATTAATCAACAGTTAAATTAGTAGGGACACGCAATGAAAATTATGAAAGTTTCTAGACAAACATAACCGTTTTTGTTGTCAGATTTGGTTCAGTCAGTCCTGTGGAATATTTAATCATCCATCTTTGCCCTCAGGTTTGCACAAACTACAGCTTATATTACAGTTTTAAAATGCAAGAAAGTGAAATTCAGTTATCTTATCAGCCAGGTTACTGGCTGAGAAAAAAAACCAAAAACATGGCACATTCCGAGAAATAGTCCCAATACTTTTTTCCAGCAGCTGGTGTAACGCAAAACTATAGTGTCCAGTTGTTTCAGGAAATTAAACTGCATCCAATATTGTACACCTTCAAGTAAGAACCAATGGCCTTGGAGGCTAGTGTCAGATTTTAACAAGCCAACACAAAATATGGACCAATGTGTTCAGGTTTGATTCAACCTTGAAAATGTTCACCAGTAACAAATCACCAAACTGGACACTGAGGTGCTGCAACATCAAGTTTTATTCAAACATTTGTTCATAATTAGGATACAGACAAATTCTATATTCTGTTAAGGCTGGTGTGATGCCATCACGTCATTATCAAATAAAATGTCTACATGTTCTTCTTAGTCTCATTCAGGTTGAGCAGACATGGCTCAAACATGGTGTGCTGATGACCAGCAGCAGCTCAGTCACATCCAGCAGGTGGACTCGGACGGGAACGTCTCCATTCGGACCAGCCTGGCAGATTACACTGAACACACGAGAAACACAAAGCACATGTATTAATACTCGGCTCAGAAACAAATTTACAGTCAGAATATTACACGCAGTGTGTTTCAGGTCTTCAGTCAGGTTCTGGTAAACGGTTTTTACTTAAACCTGTGCCAAAGTCCTGAGTTTATCTCCCAATACTAAGATTCCACAGCAGAGAGGAGGAGGTCTCTGCCATGGCAGTACAAGATTGGGTTTCTACACACAGAATACTGCGCATCACGTCTGTATCTACACTCACCCTGGTGAGCATGATGCCTGTATCAGTTCCTCGCAGGCGTTTGCTGACGCCTGCAGGTCAGCTCCTCCACCTGTTTCTACAGAAAAATAAAGAGCAGTCAGTAAATCAAGAGCACAAACCTGATCTCTGCTGACAGTCCGCTGCTATGCTCAGGGTTTAAAGTTCACCATGGTGTTTGTCTGCATGATGTGTTATATTTTCATTCATCACAGCATGTAAAAAGACTGATTTAATATAAAAAAGGTATAACTGGTTCAGCCACACTCACCCTTAGTCAGCCTGCAGCAGGACTGTCAGCTCCACACTGAAGAGCTCAGCAGAGGCTCCGCCTGCAACACAAAGAAAAAGGTTTGGTTAAGACCAGCAGGGCATCTCTGCAGCACTACAGTACCTCAATATAATGCTCTTTAGCCACATTGTAATTCTGATATTTCCATTAATTGTGTAACTGTAGGTTTTACATCAAAATTGTGATTCAGAGCAATTCTGAAAAACTGCAAGTTGTAATAAGTATCTGAACAAACTGATAAGATAAAGCAGAGTTTTCTAGAAGCTGCATCCTTACCAGTTTAAATACAGGACCTCTACAACAAGGACCTGAATTACTTAGACCTGTAATACAAGTCTGAAGTTCAATTTGTGGAAAATAATTGCAACTTAAATTTCAACTGGGCATATTGCTCAACCTACAGGGCTAAAATGCAGCCCTCAACAGGCACAGCCAGTAAAAGAAAACTAGAACTAGAGGTTTTCCTGAGATTAGGGTTTAAGGGTTGAGCCTGGCGGCAGTGGTCCGGCTGCACTAATGCACATCAACACCAAGACGACCTCATTCCCAGAAATCCCCTTGTGTTGTCACTATATGAATGTGAGGCCCTATACTAGGCCTGTCCTGCTGTTGGATCAGGACAGTCCACTCTCATTGGGCCGCGCTCTGCAGCAGCTCAGGAGCAACAGACTCTAAAACAGAGCCCGCACAGCTGAGACCAGGTACAGAGACTTCATCTACCAGCCCTGTAACACTGAGCCAGACACACATCGACTGGTCAGCTGACTTAGAGCTGGGGTGGGAGAAAAGCACTAAGTCATCTCAATTCTTACAATGATGTCACTACACCTCTGCTCTGTGGATCAACAGTGATCGCATGGTAGCACATGCATATTTACCTTTAGTGCCAAAGGCGAGGCAGGTTGTAGCTCTATCCCATGGCTGCAGATCTGCCTTGATGTGGGTTCAACGGGGGACTGAGCATCTCTGGAAGGGATAACATGAAGACCACATTAGCGCAAAATGATAAAAACTAGGGCTGCACGATATTAGGAAAACATGCGATATGCGATAATGTTGTCTAGTGTCGCGATGACGATATGACTTGCGATAAATTACCAAATAAACACGAGACTTCGGCACGTGCGGTCATTAGGATATATACGAAGTCTCGCGAGATCGACGCCATGTTTACATCTTACCGGCTACGTGCAACAGCTGATATTTCTGCTAAAAACATGGCAAAAATGGCGTCTTTTGCGGTTAATTTTTAATGTCGCGGCGTGCGAACACTTGGATTACACCACACAAGCAGGATGGATACATTTTGTGTTTGTTTAGCCACGAGTTCTTCGTCCACATTTTCTCCGCTCGTCTCTGTCCCTTCCGCCATGACAACTCCCACCAAGCTTTCTCTGGGGCGGACATCTAGGGCAGTAGGGCTCAATCTGATTGGCCAAATATATTGACAGAGCATTAAGGCATGGCGCATGGAAACACACCATTTATCGCAGTTCAGACAGTCTTTTGCAATATGTATATCGCGCATGTTGATATCGCGATGACGGTAAATTTACGATATATTGTGCAGCCCTAATAAAAAACCCACACTAAAGTGTTTCAACCTGTCAAACACGAGACAGAGCCAACAGTGAGGCTTTGCTGCTCGGTGTGCAGTACAGCCTTACTGTTCAGTGGCTGCACTCTTAACTGAATTGGGAACAACTAGATGTAGATTTAAAAAGGTGAACAATGCATTTTATACACATACTGTAGGACTGCACAGATACACTTTGGATACAGATTTGGTATATCAAAAATAAAAGTGACCAGTCACATTATCAGGACACTGTTTCTCAGTCAGCTGTGGCTTAAGTAAAAAATATAAATAAAATCATGTAACTGAATCACTTCCTGTGCCACACAATCCCTTAAGTCACATTCTGAAAAGTAAAGCGTAACTCAATGAGTTTGTTAATCAATAATCTAAAAACATATTACAGACCAAGACAACCTGTATGTTAACTTGTAATGTGAAGGAATAATCGAATTATCATGACTTCTTTGTTTACTGAATTCTTATTATTACAGTCAGTAAGAACCAACAATGTCAGATGAGCAGGTGAAACGTTAGTTACTAGGTTCTTGATACCAGGCCCCTAAGAAGACGTACTTGTGTTAGCATTTCGCGGGTTATGCTACTAGCCCTACTCAAAACGTCTAATCCAGTCTCCTACCTACCACGTATGAGTGGACAAACTAAACGTTAACATCATGCACACCTCTCATTGTATTCCCACCTACAAGTTTAATGTCCTTCTTGTAAAGTTTCTGTACCCAGTCCACATATTTCCCACACTTTCCCACCGTAAAATTTGTGCAGAAGGCGCTAGCTTTAGCTAACAGTAGCCCGTTTCTTGCATCCACGCACGTGCTTGGCGTTGCGTTCGTTACTCGGGCGACTTTCTGATCAAGAAGCCGCCGAAAAATCATAAACTTCACTGTGGAGTAAAGTCGTCGTCGTGACGCCAACTTTAACTTATACGAAAAGTGATATACATTTTCTGCACAGATAACGTCAAACCGTTTTTGTAGCCGTTAACTAAGTTAGTTACAAAGCTTCGGTTTAACGGTTTCATTCTCTCGTGACTATCACTTTACCCGATAACGTCTATTTACTGGCGTTATTACTCAAACACTTGTTAAAAACATCAGAAATATACTCACGATATTCATCATAGAGTCGGACCAGCATCTGTGAAGCATGCTTACAGCAGACCGAGAGGCTGGACGGAAGTCACGCATACATATATAAGGTGCAGTATACCGCTGTGCATTGTGGGAAGGGAAGTCTCTTCTTCTTCTTCTTAAAAATTAGAAGTAACATTGGCGTATTGCTGCCCTCTACTGTTTGCTATAAATTCTCCTTTTGACAGATATCTATGCTTTGAAAAACTACATATTATTATTTTTTACTACTACTACTACTACAAATAATAGTTTGTATTAATAATAATGATAATAATAATAATAATAATAATAATAATAATAATAATAATAATAATAATATTGTCTTTATGCACTATGCAGCCATGTTGGAGTTGTTGGCTGAGGATTTGCCCGTTGGTGTTCTCATTGTGGTGAATAATGCTCCTCATCAAGAATGTATGCATAGATGGGGCCATATTGTTTAAAAAGCTGAAAAAAACTGCCCCACCACCTGACTGTTCAGCCACACCTGCAGCTCAGGGATGATTTCAATTTGTCTTAATATGACCTGAAGGTCTGTAGTGTTTGTTTCATGCAGTTTGACATGAATTAGGCTGATATAATGTTGTGATGAACCGGTCACTGATTTTTGAGGAGCAAACCCTGCATACCTCTGGTCTCTTCTTACAGCTTGAGTATGGCATCACTTCAACTCGAACTGATTTCCACTGGGGCCGAGCATTCGATTTTCCCCAAACCAATCACTGGAGACCAACTTTTCCACCTGAATCTGATATCATTTTAAGTAGACACTGATGTGTTGCTATGCCAGCACAGTGGTTTTGCCCACACTCCATATTCAGATTTGTCTGGGTTTTAAAAATGGAGCAGTATAGCTATATCATCACCAATAAAACTCAATGTTGCGTGATATTGGGAGGGCATGTCGTCTTTGCAATGTAAACTTGTTAATCAAGGGGGTCATTACTAATTTAAGAACATGATTGCAAATGAGATGCCGCTATTGTTATCAGTGTATTTTGACCATATTTGTGTAGTACAGAATTTTAAAACAAACACCATGCTTTTATTTTGAAGGCAGGAAAAAACATCAATCTAGCTTCCCCTTCTCCAAGGAAAATAACCTGTATACCACAGATAGATAGATAGATAGATAGATAGATAGATAGATAGATAGATAGATAGATAGATAGATAGATAGATAGATTAGACACAAGACAAAAAAGTACATTGTCAAACTTCTTTGAAATTCTAAGTAGAAACTTACTGTCATTCTCCCTTTCTTCTCCCTTTATTTACCATCTGGTTTTTTGCAGAGGAGACATACACTGAACTTTCTTATCAAAAAAAGATAAGTATACATTTATTCTATTTTCTTCTCATTACTTCTATGCGGATCAATAGTTCCTGTGGCTGCTGAAATTGTTTATTGACTAGTATTTCCCCTTGTCTGCTATTTGATTTTTTACAGACAAGAGGAAACCGTCTGCTCTGTGAACCTTCTCCTTTTAAAAGTTGTGTCACTGTCAGAATTTCTAATGAGTCTTCTGGCTGCTGGTGACGTGTATAAACTATTGTTGTCTGCTATTTGTATTTCACACAGAGGAGATCAGACCAGACAAGAAGAAATAAAACACTTACAAATATAAAAGATAAATATACATTTATTATATTGTATTCTTAGTATATCTATTGCTAATAAGTTCTAATACACTATCACCATCATTCATTTCTTCTCAGAATTAAACACCTTCCACTCATACTCTGCAATAATGATCAGCAGTTTATCTTTTTACCTGAAAATCCTGATAAAAGCATCTCGTTAAAGGAAAAAAGGAAACAGGGAAAGAAAAGAAGCTAATAGATTAAGTCATGGTAGAGGGCTGAAGTTATATTACCTCACTCCTGAATTAAACACTTTCAAAAGTATTATATCTGTAGGAATCACAGGTAAAAAAGTCAGCCAGTGTTGGTGCAGTATGTGTAATGTAGTCAGGTCATCACAGTGGGAATAGTTGAGCTGTAGTTTGAAGAGTGCACACTCCTGAAACAAGGAAAAAAACAAAACAAATTAGATAAATGTCTGTTGCCATCTATGTCAAATGTCTAAGTGTTTTTATGTATGTTCCCTATGTGCCTATGACAATGTTCGATGTGTGGCAATGGAAACTGTGAAAAAGAATTTCCCTGAGGGGACAACAAATAAACTAACTAAAGATTTCAAATTAAATTTGTTTTACAGACGGACAACTTGCAGCTGAAACAGAACATGATATCAAATTTAACATTCAACTAATAATGTTGTGAAAAAAAAGTTAGTGTATTACAGATTGGGTGAACCTAATCTTACAAATATCACTTAATTAAAGTTTATTTTTATTTGTTCATTCATTTCCAGAACAGATAATATATAATAGAACATCACCATGCATGTCAAATTAAAGAAGCAATATGCAGCCATTGCATGTGCAAAAATGAGTCCAGCAGTCCAAATAGCGAGTTGGAGCCATAGACTGCATATTAAATAGGTTGTAATCCTATTTAATATACAGTCTCTGATTGACGTGAGTTGATTCGCCCTGCTCCCTCGTCCCCAGACTCAGAGAAGCTCAGGCAGGCTGCAGAAACGCTGCAGGAGAGCAGGATGTGCACAAACGACTCCTCCACTGTCTGTTTATCCGCTGTTTATAACTGTCACTTGTCTGTTAATGTAAAGTTAAGCCTGCTATCCTGAAAACAAAAGCCCACTGCTCTGAAATGAGACCCTCTGGACGAAGAGTTAAGTGGCTGCCTGTCTCATTTCCTACCAAACTCCATTAACATTTCGGTAATTCTTAGTTTTACTTGTTAAAGCTGCACTGCTCAGTATTTCTATTAACAGAAAAAGATTACTATGTGTAAAATGTGAAAGGTGTTGCTCATGGGGACAAACTCACATTCACACAATTATCACCTGCGCTGCAGCTCGACTGAACTTTTTTTTTTTAGTGCTCTCAGCTCACTGTTGTAGCTTTACAACTCACAACTTTAGCTCTCACCTCATTTACAGGGGCAGCAGGAAGCTTTTGTTATTAATAAAATGAATTGTACACCACCTGCTCACAACATGGTGGAGCATCAGTTCAGGCAGGTTCAGAACGAAGCTCTGTCCCTGAACTAAAGAGACAGTCCCACTGCTGAGAAGTCTCACCCTCATACTTAGAAATACAGAGGTGGGAAGTGACTAAGTACAAATTGATTTTACAGGTATTTGTACTTTCCTCATTTTTCTGACAACTTTTTACTTTTACTCTCTAAATATTAACGCAAATATACTTTTTACTCCTTACATTTTCAAAACAGGCTCATGACTTTATTTTCAATGTATCTGAGGGGAAGTATCACCTTCTCAGACGTAACAAGATGAAAACGACATAAGTTGTAACAAGTTAAAAACAATGTAAAAGACATATCAAGACAGAAAAGACAGTTTTAGTATCTGTACTTCTACTCAAGTAAAGAATGTGTGGACTTTTGACACCTTCTAGAAATATCACATAAAATGATGCTTCCTTCAGTCTGAGCCTTTTCCTATAATTGAGGAGAATCATTATGATGTCCAGAGGGTGATTTGTGTCACTTGACAGCCCTCGATGTGAGGACAGAGAAAGGGAAGATCAGACAAAAAAACAAAAACAAAATCAGGGATCAACCTGTTCACATTGGCGGTGATGATACTCTTGACAGGTGTGCTCTTAGGACCAGGAGCAGGACGGAAGATTGGCTCTTGACTGGTTGGTTTGGAACGTCGAGCGACGTACAGATCAGCAGAATGTGAGGGATAAGTGTCAAACGTCCCCGCTTTCATTCCTCCGATCTGACACGAGATACATTCACATAAACACACAGACACACAGGTCAGCAGTAGATCTATCAGTCAAATCTGGATGAAGTACAGCAGATAGAGAGATAATCACCTTTTTGCTCGGGGACGAGGGCTTGAAGGGAAGTGGAGAGACTTTCTGTCCAGGTGGGTGGGGCTTGGCTGCTGGTGGGAGGGGCTTGTCACTGCGGTACGGATTGCCTTGGAAATAATCTTTGGGGTGAAGGTTGAGCTTGAAGGGGCCATTTCTTAACTTGGAGCGATGGATTGTTGCCTCCTTCTGTACCACACAACGTTTAAAATTTTCAACTTAAAGGGATAGTTCACCCAGAAATCAAAAACACATACTTTGTCCCTGGCCTGTAGGACCAGTGTCTCTTTACAAAAATGACCTGGTTACTCAAGATAATCCACAGACCTTTCTGTGGGCAGTTTCCAATAAGAACTACTTTCTTCCTACAAGAAAGAATTTTGCAAAATTTAGAGGAAAAGGCATTGAATCATAGACATAGGCTGTAATGATTCCATATCATTTTTTGTCAAAGCTACAGGAGCCACTGGAGGGAGGCAAAAGAGCCTCTGTTGTTGCTGAACCCTGGTAGTCATTATAGGAGGGTAAGATTTAGGACACATAATTAGAAAGACTACACACCCAGAAGACGTTTTTGATTTTCTCCCTCCAAAAGCTAACATTAGCCACCGAAGCTACGATGCCTGTGTGTTTTCATACCAGGATGTAGTCACACAACAGCGGGTCTTACTTGTTCTTTCTCTTTCTGGCTGATAAAAGGACCAGGAGTCTCTGATAAAACACTTGATGTTGATGACGTATATTGCACAAGACAAGAGATAAGACATAAAACTAAACTAAACTACAAACTTTCTTGACTTGTAACATTTTGTTTAAAATTGACAAACGTGTAATTCATGGCACAGTTCAAACG
>JAJHUR010115746.1:0-32167 GCA_027495735.1 Lutjanus campechanus | reverse complement strand
TAACACACACACACACACACACACACACACACACACACACACACACACACACACACACACTTCCTGTCCCTCTTTCTGTCTCTTACAATTCAGAGCAGCATCAGGACATGGTCTCAGCTTTATGGGGACTCTAATCACAGTGGTTATAAAACCTGACTGAATGAGTGAGCAGCAGTTCTGTGGTAAACACTGATGTATGCAATATTACAGGGACCCTGAAGAACTGAGACTCTGGACGCTGGGTCTCCCTCTGTGTACACAGTTGACACTGTCCATTCTGTCCCAGAAAGACTAAAACTAAAATGATGAGGAAGTGTTACAAAACAAACAAACAACAACAAAAAAAAACTGCTGCCCTACAAAGTCAAAATGCTAATACAGAGTTAAAACAAAACACAGCTAAAAACCAAACCAAGTGCTCAAAGACACACTTAGCTAAAGCAAGAGAGCTAAAGATAGCCACAGCTAGCCTTGACTGAAACCCCCTAACTCTTAAATAAATTGATGAATATAACAATTTCGGTGAACTAAAATCTTGGAAAGTTAGTTGTTATCTTGATGAGACATAAATCCTTTCATGGAGAATAAAGAAGTTGAAGTCAAGCTAAATAGCTAATGAGCCCAACGTTAGGTTAGCAGTAGTAATTGCCAGATCAGTTTTTGATTCTTGTAATTTGGTGTGTGACTAATTTATACATAACAACAAAAATACATAAAACATAAAATAAAAAATAAATCGATCTAAATAAATACATATATAAAATAATTTACCATATTAATGTCAGGGTAGCCTAAGTGTTTGAGTATATGAAAAGTATATGAAAAGCTGAAAGTACCTTTTTGTCTGTTTGTTGATACTTTGTTGTTGTCCCCTCAATAATATTTCCTTGAGTTTTTCTATAAAGGTTTTTCCAAATGTTTATTCCAAATTATTTCAAGTACAAATGACATAATATGAAGGAATCACTTACTATACAGTATGTTATAGTTTTTCTTAAGCTTGAAAACTTTACAGCTTTCAGGAGTCACTGCTCTCTGCCTTTGTGGTACAGTCCACCCACGTAGGTGTTTTCACTTTTGTTGCTTGACCTCTTCTCAGGACTGAGTGGGTGTACACAGACTATGAGTGATGTCTCCCTCAGTCTTCTATTAGTTTAGGACAATAGACCTTTTTCACAGAAGCCATATTGACATGAATTACCAATGATACTAATTAAGGTCCTGTTCCAGTTAGTGTGGCAGAACCTTTCCAGTGAGCCAGCATGCACAATAGCTGAGTCTGTTCAACCTGAATGAAACAGGATGTTTGTATCATTGGTAACATCAGTGTTTACCCAACTATTACATGCCAAAATGACTGTTGTGACTAAGGTCTGTCTAAACTGTAATAATTCTTGTTTGCACATAAAGTTTGCTGACATCATGTAGTTCCCTACATTGTGAAGTGAGCAGTGCTATTTTAGGTGACAAAGAACTCTCCTGACTGAATCATCAGTACAAAAGATGAGCAACTGTGTTCTTGATAATGAACCAGATCTTGCAACAGAACAGAAGAAGTTCAGGTTAAAAGCTGAGGTTAAAATACTGTGACGTGTGGATGAAAGCTAAAAATTATGGTGTTTAAAATTCAATCTGCAAAACAAATCAATTTTACTTTTAGACTTTTGTGTTAATCTTGGATTAATTCAGTAACTGTGGCACAGTGTTTTGTTTATAACTTTAACAACGAAGTATTCTGAAACCACTGCTGCACTGATTGATGCCTCTGACTGATTTCTTTTTCATGGAAACAGAGCCCAGTACTCAATTAAGACCAGTCTGCCAGACAAAACATGATTTTTCAGAAACTGAAGCTGACATAATTAAAACTAGTGGTCATAACATAAACCCATTTGATTGTTATTCAGGAGAGATCTTTAAAGTAACATTGAGGATATCTTTTAACAAAAGTTTAAAACATCAATACACTTGATCAACCAGCCCCTCCCAATTTGCAGCTGCATGACACCACCCAATCTCAGCTGGGCCTGAGCAAAACATCGGTGTGCATGTGCAGTGCCTTTTCACAAAAACCTGGGGAAAAACACTCAGTACACTAACTACAGTATAGTTAACTCAAAATTAACAATATACATCAAATATGTGGTAACACTTTATTTCCAGGGGTGTGCCTAAGACTGTCATGACACCTGTCATGAACATGAAGGAGTCTTAATGAATGTTTTCAACATGTCATGTTATGTTGTCTGTTGACTGCATCCAGAAGATGTTTAAACATGTTTTAAAAAGTCTTCATCAATAACATTCTGAATTAAACACACAGTTTTTTTCCGATGGAAGTGATTACGTGTGACACATCTCACTTCCTTCTCGTCTCTGCTGAGAGTTGCACTGGTCAGTACTTTCCCCTGTCATGCTAGCGTTGTCTGTGTCAAGCGGCGTCTGGCCAGACTGGAGAGTTTGACCAGGCCGTGACCAAACACAGCCTCAGAGACTGGTGGTGGAAAGTTTGACAGGGAATAGTACCATGATGATTTTCTTGCTGGGTTTTGGCTCCTGGCTCCGGGCTGAGTCAGCTATTTAAGCAACTAGCTCCACAGCTAAGTGAGCTAACTAACTAACACCAGCTAAGGATAACAGCAGACAGCTCTTAGCCTACTTAAGTCACCAGTAACCTAGCTAACTGCTATCTATCCATCAGATAACTCTGAAAGCTAAATCACCTTGATACTGTACTCTATCATCAAATCAAGTTGTCTCGACAAAGACATCTCAAACAGTGCCAACTTTGTGAGAACAATGGCATAAGTGACCGAATGACACTAAATTACTTAACAGTCATAAACATATAAACAGCTCAATGTTCATGGCAGGTGTCATGACATGGTTATGACAGTGTAATGTCTTTTGCACACCCCCTCAAATAAATTGTTACCAAACGATTTAACTTATTGACTTTGATCTAATACTGAATAAAAATGAGTTTTTAAAGGAGAATTTCTGTCCACTTTTGTAGTCTCAGTTTACTGTATGCACAGAGTATCTGAAGAATTGATTTAGACTCTGACCTTTGACCTCTGACTCACTTTCTGCAAAGATACATTTTAAAAGCCATAGAACTGTATGTTCTTGTTATGCAACCCGGTGTTTCCCATGAGAGATTTCTGTACTTTTTGTTTTTTATCTGATTTGAAGTGGCTGGAGCTCAGTTGGTAAAAGGTGACATCAATCAGGATTTTGTATCATTTAGCAACAGAATCTGATGGCAGTTGTGGGGTTGCTTGGTCACTGTTAATCAAATCAGATCAAACCATGAAGTCCTGATGAACCAGATTAGAGTTTTTGAGTGTTTAACTCAAAATGAAAATAAATAATAATAATTTTTTTCAACTATTTGTCATGTTGAAATACTATGATTTTACGCCAAGTTTTCAGGGATTCCAAAGCTTACAGTTTTCCAAATCCAAAAGCCACGTTGGATACAGAGTTGGATCTCAGCTACAGTATATTATGTGGGATCTTTTAGTGTATGTGTCAGCTACCATATGATCATTGAACAATGAGGCACCTTAAAGTCCCTGAGAGGAATATCTGTCTTGTGAAACCTTCTATGTGTGGGTCAGGCTGGCACTAGTTGTTGATGAAATGCAGGAGTGCAGCAGCAGCAGCAGCAGCAGCAGTAACCGTGGCAGAAATAGTTGCAAACTGAGCCATAAAGCAGCAGCACTGGCAGACCAGGAGTGTAACCAGGGCTTTTGACAGCTTAAATATGCTGACTTACTACAAAAAATCTGTTGGATATTGCAGCGATTAGCGTGTGTGTGATGTGAGCGTGGCAGCTAAACTCAAATTGTCTTCCTCATTTAGCTTTTCAGGCTTTGTTCCGTATATGCCATCTAAGATTTACTCTTTGTTACACAATACCTGCTGAAAAGTTACAACAGACCTACTCTGAAATTTCACAAAACACCAGATCTTGCCAAACACTCTAAAACAAGAAGTGAAACTAAATAAACTGGAAGCAACATGTTCTGTTCAGCACATTTGCACAGAGGATGTGCGTGAATCATGACATATCACTGAGTCATCTGCTGCAAGTAAACAGCTGCACACTGTCTAAATTGCAATATTACATTCATTTGTGATATTTCAGTAATAGACCTGGATTGAGCAAGAACCTAGCACAGAAATATCACACATAAATGTAATATTGTAAGTTAAACTGTGTGTGGGAGTTTACTTGCATCTTTCTCACCAAATAGATGTGCAGAGACAGAGTCAGGCTTTCTGACGGGCAGGGACAAAAAGAAATTAAAAGGGCACCTGTTGTATGTGTTGGGTCACCTGCAAGGCAAAAGTTGTGATGTATTTATGGTGAAACCATTCTAACCCCTGCTTAAGTGTAAAGTGAGAGATTCTCCAGAATGTAGATGTAAGCATCACCAAAGTGGAGCTTTGGCAGGGACTTGAGTAACTCAAACATGGCAGCAGGTGCTGTATATGGATCGTAAGTGTCCAAAACTTGTAGTTTGTTTTCATATCTTTGTTTTTCTTTAGTTGAGAGGTGATCCAAACATTCGTGGCTTTGAAACAGAAGAAAATTTTAGCGGCTTGTGCTGCGTCTCTACAGAGAGTCCGGCGTGAGCCGCCATGTTGGCCCATTGTTTTTGTCCTCCAGGTCACAGTGTATGTCACGCGACTGAAAACTATGAATAGCAGTGCCAGGCATACATCTTGCATGCACCTAGAGACATTACAGACCTCAGTGAGCTGTAGTAAAAGTCACTTCCTCCATGTCTAATCTAATCTGCCCTCCCCTCTCATCTTTAATTACTCCATTCATTATTTTTTCCATGTTTTCACTTCATTTTACCCCAGATTCCTCTCCCCCTCAGCACCTACAATATCAATTCCCACTCTGGAACAGAATCACGTTTTATCTACCATCAGGGCAATCAAGAGGATACTTCTTGGTATTTTTTCGGACACCCTGCCCCCCGTGGGTCCACCAGGGAAAATGTGCGAAATGTTCTTTTGCACTGAAGCACCTGCTACTGCCAAATGACCAGAGAGGTAGAAGATATTAACTAAAACCAATGCATACTTTTATCTAGGAGCTATACGGTGTCAGACCGACCGGGACTGTTTGATAGCTACGTCTGGCCTGTGCATCTTGAAACACAAAAGAATGTAGTGGAACAAGAGGTACCAAAGAGAAAGACAATGATCCTCTGTGAAAGTGTTGTAGCTCCAAGCAGACTTGCCTCCTTACATGTGTTAAGATGCTGCAAATAAGGCAGACAAACCAAATATTATAACTAAGGCAGGTATTTCTAAATGAGTACAGGCTCGGCAAAAAAGTTGGCCATGTAGATGAGACAGTCCAACACAGACCCTGCTGTCTGGTCACCAACCACAAGTTTCTTCACATAAACACTGCCAATCCCCACACTCTCCAGACTGCTCTCCTCCAATGTAGGGGCCACACAAAGGTGTTTCTCAGGCCCAATTTAACAATTTGTGAGCAATCGCAGCAAATTCCTGGCTACATATCAAGACATTACTGTCGCTCTAAGCTTTGCTGACAGCCATCAAACTGTTTTGCAGACTGTATCTATAAGAATCTTCTGCTTTTTTCTCAAACTCTTCTGATGGTTTATGGTCATACTTTCAGAATGCATTGAATAGTTTTTGTTAAAAATAGAATAATCCCCATCCTCTGGCTATAGCAGTGCCTAGCATACATCTTGCATGCACCTAGAGACATTACAGACCTCAGTGAGCTGTAGTAAAAGTAAAACTTCACTTCCTCCATGTCTAATCTAATCTGCCCTCCCCTCTCATCTTTAATCACTCCATTCACTCCTTTTTCCATGTTTTCACTCCATTTTACTCCAGATCCCTCTCCCCCTCAGCACCTACAACATCAAATCCCACTCTGGAACAGAAGTCCTGACGGTAGTGAATATATAATTCATCCCCATGACCACACATTGCTGAATATTTCAGTCTGACAGTCATGTATAATTATAGTTGACTCTGTGTCAAACTGTCACTCCAGTGCCCCGTTTCTGGTAGTTTTTCCACACAACCCTTCAGGCCTCAAAAAACTCTTTCCGTGGCAGTGTGGGCTGCCTTTTCGTCTTTCAGTGGCAGTGGATTGCTCAATTACTGTCAATCGTTGACTGGCAAACCACCATTCACACCTGGCCCCGCCTCCAATGAAATGCTTAACGACTCGCAATTACAGACAGAAATTGTGTTGCACCAGGCAGACATCCACAGAATGCATAGTGTGGTGTTTAGGAAATGAGATAAAGCAAGCTATAACGATCCTCACGAGGGTGGTAATGAGACTTAATGGGAGTTAATGGGGTTACAGTGATCAGGAGTGCAGAGAGACCCCAGGTTAATACAGCTACTAACAGGACAGAGACTGAGTGAGGAGGGGTATATACACGCACGCATGCATAGGCAATGTGAAGGCCTATGTCAGTGCCTGTGCAGCAGCCTGAAATCATTAGATCGTTATAACTATCCCCAGTTTAAGAATTATACATGAGCCTTCTGGAAGGTTCCTGTCTTTGATTCTCTTGTCCTATGCTGCTGTTAGGGTTATACAAGCAGTGTGTGTCTGTGTCTGTCAGTGTGTATGTGTATGTGCGTGTTTGAGACAGTGTGTTCTTTCAAGTCTTCTGTGCTTAGCAGCAGTTAATGAGATCAGGGTGAGTGTTACCTGCGAGGAGACCTTTGATGAAATATGTTCAGAAAGAGAGGGGGGTCGTAGAGAATGAGATGGGAGGAGAGAGCCAGGAGGAGCAGGGAGGGAAGAAAGTGTCAGGCTATGTGTGCATGTGTGTGTGTGTGTGTGTGTGGGAGGGAGGGAGGGAGGGGGGTGATATATAGAGATGGCTTGAAGAAAATAGAGAGGATATAGAGGGGATAACGGTGAAAAGGAGAGGGAGCAGTAGCAGGAAAAAGTGACAGAAGCAGGGAAAAGTGACAGAGAGCAGAAGGGGAGACATCCATTTTTAATCGAGAGGAAAAGTCGGCTTCATCGCTAAGAGAAAGGCAGATAGATGAGGCCCATTCACTTACATTCACCCGTGCACACAACACAGACACCAGAGGTGGGAAGTACAAATGCTTCATTGCTGTACTTAAGTAGAGTTTTCAGGTATCTGTACTTAACCTGACTATTTATTTTTCTGACAGCTTTTTACTTTTGCTCCCTACATTTTGACGCAATTATCTATACTTTTTTTCTCTTTACGTTTTCCAAACAGGTTTTTAAGTTTAGTTTTCGGCAAATGCATTGGAGGTTAATTATTGTTTATTTTTTATTAGCATCATTGTGCACCGCCTTCCCAAAATCAAGACAGATTTCAGCCTAAACGGATGGTACAATAACACAGAGAAAAGAGGATTCCTTGATGTATCCATCAGCGCTTATCATGCATGACAAACATAACAACCAAAATGATGTAAAAGATGTAACAAGACAAATGACATAAAAAGACAAAAATGACAGAAAAAGACGTAACAATATGATAGTGACGTATAAGACAACAAGTATGAACACATATGACAACTTTGAAGTAACAGATGTAAGACGAAAACAACGTAAAAGATGTAACAAGACAAAAAAGATGTGACATAGCAAGAAAAAAACAACTTAAAAAAATAAGATTTAAAAAATACATAAAATATAACAAGATAAAAATGACGTAGAAGATGTAACAAGAAGAAAACACAACAAAAGACAAAAGTAACGAGACCAAAGTGATTTAGAGGACAAGGCGAAAAATGATGTAACAAGACAAAAACGACTGGAAAGGGAGCCTCAACCACAAAGGTGAGGTTCAGATAGCTTTGTACAGAAACAGCTGGTAGAGAGATACTTTTTATACTCTGGGTACCTGTACTTTTTCACTTTCACGTAAGTAAAGAGGTTAAATCAGTACTGCTGCTTTTACCAGTATCTTTAGCACCAGTATTACTAAGTATCCAAACTTCTACTTCAGTAAACAGCGTGTCTACTTGTGTTCCTCTGACAGACATGCCAATGAACACCAGACACACCTTAAGCAAAGAAACACACAGACATTCACAGCTACAAACAGTTAGTAGCGAATAATGTTTGGTCTGTTTAACTTTGTGTATTTGAGTGGGTTGCACTGAAATTTTTATAAAACCCATGAGGGAGTGTTTGGATTATAGTTTTGCCTTCATCATAATCAGACTCAAATCCTCCTTTTTAACTCTAATACTTTAATTCTAATTACTCCACACAGGCTTCAGTGAGCTGAAGACTTGGAGGGTCTTTATCCCTTGGGAGAGAAAGAGGGAGAGACAGTCGGCGACAAAGGCAGACAGAAAGAGCCAGAAAGAGAGGAAAAGAAAGAAAGAACGTAAGAAACAGAGAGTTGAAAGTGAAAAGAAAAACTAGACAAGTAACAGTACTGCCCTGCTCAACATTATTTCACTGACGGCTGGCTTTAAAATAGTTAGTTGTCTAAATGACAGGTGCTGAGCAGCACACAGAGTTAAAGGCACATTTTATTTCACAAGGTACATGGCAGAAAAATTATAAACATGCCACTTAAAAACCAGCAGGTCGAGTTGGGATGGAGAGGCCAGTGAACAAAAGCTTTCCTGCTAAATAACACAGCTCTGTACCACTGAGACACATAACTACCATGTTTCAGTGATGTTACCTCTTGACAAAGCATCTAAAATCTGCATTTATATGTATTAAAACCAACAAGACAAAGTGGTGTCTCATTCACTCACAAAATAATTTTCACTGCTACTTCTACAGGTTTGTTTATTTATTTTTTGCATTGTGCAGCTGCTCTGTTCAAACCTTTTTCTGCCATATTGATTGGCGTTTTTTGGCATGTATATCCCAAGAGAGCATAGCTGTGACTCCAGAACTTGCTGAATTTGATTTTTAATGTGTACTGGTGACACATGAATCTTACCTGTTGACAAAGCAAAATTTGTGAAACAAAATGGTCTCTCATTCATTTGCAAAGCACTGCCTAAATCCAGTTTTTGCTACTACTTCTGCAGCATATTTTTTTTCCCAGTTTTTAGCTGCTCAGTTAAAGCCTTTTCTTCCTGCATGTCATTTTTTGCATAATATATCTCAAGAGGCTACAGTCGTGTCTGCCAAACCGAATAGTTTAACACAACAGTTAGTCTTGGTCCAAAAAGGTGGGAGGCAGCAAGGAAAAATGTGGATGTTTGTCTACTGCCTGACCATGAATTTTTATTTTTAATGTGTACTGGTGAAACAGAGAAGAATCAAACCTTAACATTGCCTGCTGACAAGCCACCCAAAATCTGCTTGTTAACAGCTCTAATGAACCTCAGTTTTACAGTGTATACTAGATTTGACTAGACTCTACTAGACAACTAGACAGCACTAGACAATACTAGACAACAGCAGGGGCTTTTATAAATTAAAAAATGTACAAAAAACACACAAAAAATACATTTTTATATCACACAACTTACAAAAATATCTTACAGTAAAGTGCATTAGCTTCATGGAAACTCTACAGTGCATTCATGAACAAAATATGTTTTTACAGACATTTTTATAGGAACTGCAAAAACGAATTTTGCCTGAGTAATGTGGAGATATCACAGCCAAAATGTTTTACAAATCTACTGCAATCAGCAAGAATACAAAATCATCACTCATCATCCTTAGTCTGACAACTTCATTACACCCTCATCTAACTAACTATTTCTGTGTTTTATCAACGTTTACGGGGTATTTTTCTTAACAAAAACAAAAATACATACCTCAGCAGTTTCTCCTAGCATCTTAACGAGCTCTCAGCAGTCTTGCGCTATCTGAACCTGCACTGCTCTTAAACTGACAGTGTCCTTCAGCAAGAGGAATGTGCTACTCTTAATTTGACAGTTTTTCTATAATAATTTCACAGGGAGGATCATATAGCACTATCAAAATAGTTTAAAAACACCCAGGCTATATATATATATCCCAAGAGTGCAGTCGTGCCTGCCAAACCATTAAATACAACAGTTAGCCTTGGTCCAGAAAGGTGTGAGGCAGCAAGAAAAACATTTTTAATACTACTGCCTGATGATCAGATTTGTTTTTTAATGTGTACTGGTGCAACATCAAAGCGAGCAAAATCAAACCTTAAGTTATCCATTAACAAATCACTCAAAATGTGCGTTTATATGTATTAAAATCTGCTGAACAAATGGTCTCTGATTCGTTCCCAAAACAATGCATAAAGCCCACCAAACATTGCTACAATTTCTGTAGGATTTTGTGATTTTTTTCATTTTTAGCTCCTCTGTTAAAGCACTTCTTCTGCCATATTGATAGCATTTTTGGCACATATATCCAAAGAGGGCATAGTCATGTCTGCCAAACCAAATAGTTTAACACAACAGCTAGTCTTGGTCCAAAAAGGTGGGAGGCAGCAAGAAAAAAGTAGATTTTTGTCTACTGCTTGATCATTAAATTTTATTTTTACATGTAAGGGAGGCCAGGGATGGTAGTAACACTTTTTGTTTAATCATCAATAATACACGATACCATTATCTGTCAGCTACAAATAAAACTCAGTTAGACATCTGCTTAGAACTTAAGATCTGTGCCCAAATGGGTTTGGGTCAGGTCAGGCCTTATTTCTCACATATTTCACAGGCTCACGTTGGGTTCAGACTGTGCTATTTCTATTTATTTATTTTCATTTTTCTCCCCAGTTTAGTTATTGTCCATTCCAACTCCCTGCATGTATTGCCCGTGTCACTGTAAATTCCTGTTTGGTGCAACAGAGGGAAGCATGTTAAAGAAAAATGTCATGCTGTGCTCAGGTTTGGACGGAAATATGCTAATGGAGGTTGGGTTCAGATCAGTTTTGGACAGAATTTTGCTGTCATTGGGCTTGCAACACATTATGTTAAGTTAATGTCAAATACTGAAAGTTCTGTTGTTATAACCTACCCCACTATGGGGGTGAGTTGAAACACTGGGAATAGATGGCACAGTGAGGGGTAATTTGCTTCAATTTATGCAACTTTTTATGAACCTGAATGAAGAATTAACAGTTTTTAATAAAGCGAATAATTTAAAGTGACAAAAAACACTTACTGTTATTAAATCTTTAAATCTATGTGTGTAGACTATATTACTGAAGCATGTGTCACATAAGAGTTCAATCGCTCTCACAACTACAGAAAATGTGGATGGATGCCCCTGAACTGCAAGCTTTGTGAGCCCGGAACTGACAGTAAACACACTTGACCCACGCCTCTTTTTGCCTTGAGTTTGCAAAGTGTTCCAAGCACACAATGCAGAAATTCTCATCATTTTAACAAACAGTTCCAACTATCCCCACTCCAAGCAGCTGTTTTAGCATGTTGGCTTGAAGGTAGCATGAATGCAAAGCATCAACTTAAAGCGATATTCCACCTTGTTAGAATAAGCCATTCAATATGTACTCACCACTATGCCGATGTGATGATGGGTGAAGACCTTCACCCATCATCACATCGGCATAGTGGTGAGTACATACTGAGTGGCTTATTCCAACAAGGTGGAATATCGCTTTAAACAAGAGAAACTGCTACTATAGGTTATGTAAGTCAAACCATTGTATGTACAACACAATGAACACTGTAGGCAAAAATAATCTAGATAAAAAAAATATGACTTTCTCACCTGAAAATAATTTGATGACGTCATCACTACTCTTTTGTAACTGGTTAAACTGACAGTGTTACAAATAACATGGTGTTACAACTCTCACCTGCCTCCCGTATTATTGAAACATAAAACTGAGCAGAGTTAAATCTATATTTAATAGGGATGTTTTTTTTAAACCAGCAGAAGGTAGATTTGCATGTGTGGTCACCACTGTTTCAACATTCACCCACACCAAAATAGTGTTTTCTTTTGTTTTTTCTTCTCCTTTCTTCACTTCACAAAGACACCATTTGAATGACCCAAACCTGTCCCACTGGTGCACAGAAATGGGAAAAAGCACACATTAAATACCTCGCACTTTCACAGCTGCGTCTCTGCTACCTTTAGCTGGAGCAACATTTAAATGATTACCCCACAGGTATCGTCAACCTGCACAGAACACAGACAGATGCTCAGCGGGATCTAATAACACTTTACTGACCACTAGCCCAGTGGGATTCCAGTTCAAACCAGATCTGAACATTAAAACGAAACAGGAAGGATGTTTCATTTTCCCCAGAGGGCCCTCTCTCTCTCTCTCTCTCTCTCTCTCTCTCTCTCTCTCTCTCTCTCTCTCTCTCTCTCACACACACACACACACACACACACACACTCTGTCTCTTTCGCTCATTCCCTTGTGTTATCTCTATCGCTCTCCACATTGGCCGCTTTCATCCCGCTCCCAGAGCTGAGGAGATACACAACACAGAGCGGTAGAAACACACACAGACACACAGAAGTTAAAAAAACACACAGAGAGAAGAGAAAGAGGCACATACCAAAAAGAAATGCACACACACTCACACACACACACACACACACACACACAGAGGTATATATATACAGACACAGTGGGCCCTATTTCAGGATGCTGTCAGCAGGGGGACAGAGGCTAGAGGAAACACAGGATGAATTCTCCTCTGCCTCATTCCATCACACCGCCATGACACCCCTATTTACCTCCCCCATCTATCTCCACACTGACTGTCTACCACCTTGTCTCGCCTGTGTGTGTATCTGTTATTGTGTGTGTGTGTGCATGCATAAAGGCGCGTGCGCAGGAATGTCTGCACATGTGCGAGCCTAAGTGTATCAGCACATTCACAGTGATGGAGTGAGGTGAGCTGGACACCGTATATTGTGCTCCACGGTGTTCGAACACGCTGTGCAGCCCATCAGCATTTGACAGAATCCCTGCGTTGTGTTTAGACGGTTGAAACACTGGCACTCGCTCCCGCAGGAGAGACTCAGGAAGTTTCTTCATTAAAGTTTGCCATGGTGCCAGTCCCGAGGTTTCCCGAGCAATCTCTGCGACTGATTCCCCCTTAACTCGGTTTCAATTTTATTTTCCTTGTCATCTCTTCGGGCTCGCAAGCATTCCTCTCCCCCTGTCGTCACCCGATGGCTTTGCTTCACACCCCATATGTCCTCCTCCTGCGAATATGAGAGAGCCACTTTCATTGGGGGGAACGAAAGTGTTCTATCCAATTCCCCAACCTCATTTTGGCTCTGAGAGAAATGGTCCCTTTCTTTATGTCTCTCACACATGTACACACACACACATACACACACACACAAAAATGGTCCCTACCGTGCTGTCCTTCTACTCCCCAAGGCTATGGTCATGCATTTTCGCTTCATATTAAATTTTTTTGTTTGTTCTCCCTGGCCTTCTATGATCCATGACCACAAAAAAGAGAGAGAACACACAGTGAGAGCAAATAAAATGGATATTAGCAGTACAGACATGCAGTATTGAGCTGTCCACCAGCTTTATCCTGCACTGAAATACTAACAAGCAGGCAAACAAAAAAATGTCTGCTCTTTTGTGCTATCCATGTATCCTTGTAGACATGCTTGCACTGTAACTTAATTGTCCTCATAAATACACACATACACTGAATGATGTATTGCGAGCCACATGATTTTCCTGTGGAAACCAGACTTTTTCATTTGAATCTTGTCTGTCTTTTTTTTATACAGTGTAATATTGTCATTAACAGCATGTCAACTCCATATTCAACAATCTGTATACCTAACTGACACGGTTACTTATGCAACACATCTCTATAGAAAACGATCTTACTAAGGTGTAAAGAAATCAAGCTGCAATAGCCAGATGTCACTAACCCCAATTTTCAGTTAGAGCCGTCTGTGATAGACAAGGCTTTATATTTGTTGAAAGGTGGCATGACAGTACCAAAAATCACATCCAACCACATATAATTACATAAATGACATCAGCAAGCTGTTGATGCAGTGACCTTATTCACGGCTTTCTCAAAATACTTAAATTTCCTGTAAAGGAAAAGGTTGGGTTTTTTTCTTCAAAACACATAATACGTGTTAGAACATAGTTGCAGTTGAAAACATGTGAAAAGACGGAGTACTCAGTTCTGATGTTAGGCTATTAAACTGCTGTTCACAAATTCCATGCTCAGGATTTTTTTGGGCGGACCAAAAACATGGCCCGATGATGTACCGGAGCCACGGTGCCCCAAGACTATATAAACCTCACGAAAAGACACACAAATGACATCACCTTCCCTCCCTGCACCCTCTCTAACAGTCACTTACAAACCGATATCAGCCGAGCAGTTCACTTCAGCTCACTTCAGTTGAATTAAAAAAAACATCCTTTTTCATGATTTTAAGACCTAATTTTATACACTCAGTGATTTTAGTCATTCATATTTGGCTGGGTGGTTAATAACGTGTGTTTCAGTGGTGTGACAAACTCAGAACTCAGATTATTGTTGCTTTACAATATCTTTATTGTAAACGAGGAGGCCATCACTTTACAGTAGACTAGAGCCAATGGAGACAATGGTATTGTCCATCATAATGGACTTTGATTGACCATTAAGCCCTTTGCCATCATAACATCATGATTTAAAAGCCTTCTGTGTTTGAGGTAGTGTGTCCCCCCTCAGAGCTGCCATAGGTTGTTTCTTAAGTTTTGTTTTTGAGAAAATAAACAAAGATGTTTATTATTTTCTTTTTCCCTCTGTAAAGCCTCTATAAAGCCAGAGGGCAGAAGACATGTCTCAGATTGCATACAATGTAATGTGGGATGTAATGATCATATTGATGCTGAAAAGGTCTCAGAAACTCATATATCAAGTATGATACAAATGGCATTTCACAACAAAGTTACAGAAATGTGGTGCTGAGACAAAGACCCTTTTATACCCGGCAAAGATATTACCGTCCATTGCAATGTTTCACTGTGGACATTCTCCTACTCTAATTTGGTAAACATCACCCAACCCTACTTCAAAGACCTCAGCAGCAGAGTGAAACATAGATTACGTTTCCTGATAAAAATCATCATTTTCCTCCAGTTAACATATTGAGATATTTCCTTAAATGTGCAGTGATGCATGGTTGAAAATCCAGTCTGCTCAGAGGTTACTGTTTTCATCATTAAATATTCATTAACACATGATATTCAAATACCTCAAGGACACATGTATGAATCTCCAAAAGTGCTTAGTTGCTGTAATGTGGTTTAAGCTGCCGGGGTTTGCAGCAGTTGATTTGATTAAATTCAGTGAACAAGCCCAGTTCATCATATTCACACTCTGTTCATCATGACAGCTTAAACACTACAGGGTGACAAATAAAGCTATTATGAAAGTTCACTCAGGAAGACGATTATTTTGCATGTTTAGGCCCGTAGTTTATTTCTTTTACCATCCTGCCTTCACTCCTCTCATACATGCTCACTCATAATTTCCTTGCTGTCATTGTCTGGGGCTGTCAAATGGGATATCAGCTGTTCACATCTCTCCAATAACATGTCAACACTCCTTCATTGTTAGGCCGTCATCTTATTATTGTGTTTTTAAATATGTTTCCCTCTCTATTCACAAACAACTCAAAGGCACTCTTTTTTAAAACAATTAAAATGCCTTTATTGTCACAGCACGGTCATGTTGGACCTTAAACGCTGATGCATTGCAGCATCAAGCATTGTTCACGTCAAACAGATCAAACAGAAATGTCCATCTGAGCTGTTTGACTCTCTAACGAAGGTTATTAAGGTCAAACACAATCATGTCGTGACAATGAAGGTCTTTGATTTGTTTTTTATAAAAGAGTGTCTTACCCAAACTCACTTGGGTCCAGAGGACACGCCCACCCAAACATTTTACTGTGTTTTGTTGCTCATGTTGCTATTATGGGCACCCCTCCACCTCCCCATCCCCAGTCTTTGCAGATTCATCATCTTCATCATTTCATCAGTCCCAACAGAGTCATCAGCCGCCACCACCACCACCACAGTGTCTGGACTCCATGGGGGGATTTATCTTGCTGCTGCTCAAGGCGGACGCCCCTCGATTACAAAATGTCCCTGTAGAGTCTGAGCACCAAAGACTTTCTGTCAAGACTAATTATCACATTTCATCTGTATAATGACAAATTATCTTTACTTCATTCACTCGTCTCTCCTGATTGGTTGTTCATACGACAAAGCTTATGTGAGGGTATATCGATGTGCTTAGTGTGTTCTTGAATATACATGTATACTTAAAAATACCTTGATAATATGCTGTGATATACAATATTTATGTTGATATACTTGGCAATATAGACAAAATATCACAATATTTAATTTGACCAAGTATCTCCAGAGGTGGCAAAAACACACACATTCAAGTACAAGTACAGTTACTTGTATAAAAGACAAAATATACTCAAACCATAAAAGTAAAAAGTTGCCCTCTGAAGGACATTTCTACCAGCTGTTTCTATGCAAAGCTGATTGAACTTCACCTTTTCTCTGTGGTCGAGTGTCTTTCTCTTGTCTGTTTCATTTTGTTACATGCTTTCAATTATTTTTTTTTCTTTTTACATCTGTCATGTGTGGTGGATAAACCAAAGAATCTTCATTCGTTCATTCTTTCATGCTATGCGTTATTATCCCATCTATTTAGGTTGAAATCAGTCTTGATGTTGATAAAAAAATAATCAGTAATTCCCCTCAAATGTACTAAAACTAAAGTAACAAGCCTGTTTTTGAAAATGCAAAGAGTGGAAAGTGTTAAAATGTAGGGGTAAAAGTTCAAAGTTGTCAGGAAAAAAAGTAAAAACTAAAGTACACATCCCTGAAAACTCCACTTAATACTTCACACCTCTGAATATCTCAACACTGACATTGCAACAATATTGCAGGGATGACTACTGATGCTTTCACATAATATTAACACAATGTGTGTTTTTTTTTTTAGCAATAATCATTAGTAGTGTGGATATAATGACTAAGTGGGTAAAGGCGAACATTAGAACAGCTTGTACAGTGTTTCTCAAACATTTTACACCACATAGTAACATGGAAAATTTTGAGCTGCCCAAGTACCATCATTATGAATGATATTAAAACACAGTGGCATAGACCTACTCTTTTCAGCTACAGACAGCTCACACAGGTGGCAGGTTTAATTCCCCCTCCTATTAAATCCAAATTTGAATTAACTCGAATCACATCTCCTTACTGTTTTGCACCGCTTGGTGCTAGCAGGGGCTGTGAACACTTCACTGGTGCTTCTTAAGTAACCACAAATGCTCAGTTCGCTTTATTTTCAACACGGCTGTTCGAAATATTCTCCTCCTGATATGCACTTCTCTTTGTAAGAGTTCCAGATTGCAGTTTTTAGAACAATTCATTTTCAGTCTACATTTTACCTCTAGTTACAGTAATTGCATGATCGTGATTAGAGACTGATATTTAAACAAAAGATAGACAAATTTTAAATTACATTTCAATTATCTCACATTTTTGTGTAGTATTTTGATTGTACTATATATATATATATTTATTTTTATTTCATTAAAAATATATTTCTGACATTCCTCTACACACCACTAGAGGGAGCTCTCACATGACTCCAGGGTCTGGTCTAGTAAATTCAGAGAATTCACAAAATAAGCCTTTAAAACTGGCAAAACACTTATACCATATCACTACATAATGACAGCCAAAATCGAAGATGATATGTAGTCTCATATCACAATATCAATATAATATCAATATCTTGCCCAGCCCGAATGTAAAATGGTGGATGCAACACTCTGCTAGGGACGACTATCAACAAATTCTTTTCCTATCCCCATCTCTGTATTAGTCATTTGATGGCTATATTTTATTCTATGTGCATGTGTGTGTGTGTGTGTGTGTGTGTGTGTGTGTGTGTGTGTGTGTGTGTGTGTGTGACAGTCTGCTGATGGGCTAACACGTTTTTCCCAGACAGCCCATCCTCCTGTATCGTCTCGCCAGAGCAATGGAGTCCTCCTCAGCATGGTAAACAATGCACAGCCAGGCAAAGGCACTCTCACACACACACACATATATATATATTCACAAACACAATCACGCTTACAATTCATATTTAACAAATCGCTTTGTTATATGTTGACCTGAAGCAGCAGCTTAGCATTCCCTAGGCAAGGTCAGGAAATATTATCAATACAATCTCAACAGCAAAATAAGCCAAAGACGCACCATCTATCCAGAAATACTAAATTAGCTTGCTGCCCTGTCCAACTGCAAAAGTTGTCCTAGATGCACGAGGAAGCCGCCATCGGGGGCCCATGCAAAGTGCTCAAGGGTAGGTAGTTATTTTCAGAAGCAATAATTAGCACCCATAGTGTCAAGATTTTTCCTCGGCCCTGCAAACTATCTGTATGACAACTATTAAAAGGCATTAAATCAGCCTGAGAAGCTTATTAGTTTTACTACTTGGACATAGCTATTTTAATTTGAATATACAGAATGCAGAGTGAGAAAGAAGTACAAATAGACAGCAGAGTCAAAAATAAGCCATGATTAATGGGTCTCTGTACACAGCAAGAGCAAATATGGACGTTGTGTACAAATAGGTGGAAGAGTGCAAGGACACTCTTAAGTGCTTTGATTACCCTAGCATTTTCCTGTAAGTTTCCTGGAAAAAAATATGCGATTTGATGCAAATTATAGGGAAAAAAGAGAGAACATTCCTTCTTCCTTTTAAACCAAAGTAAACATACATTGATTGTACTGGAAATGTAATTATACCAATCTATGTTGAATTGATTGATTGAATTGCTTGACTCTCTAGATACCAATTGACACTGCCTCAATTTTCCCTAGAATTACTACAAACTACATTTTCCTTTCCAGGAACCTTTACATTAGGGGAGACTGGGGATGGTAATACCACTCAGTGGTTGTTCATACTAGATCTTTCACACTTTGATACACAGCACCCACAATTACAATTACAAATAAAAGTCATTTGGATGTCTACTACTCAATCACAGATGATGTGAGTTAATGTCATGTACCCGTGGTTCTAAAACTTTTTCTGACAGGCCCCCCTTCAGAAGCTGCAAAAAGTTCATATCCCCCAACACACAATTATTATCAAGCATTAACAATAACTAGAGAAGCAACTGATTAAAAAAAACAAAAAGATTTATAAAGGGGTTCAAGTTGAGTTTTAGTGAAATAAAGGTCAGCATGATAGGATCAGCAATCTCTTGTGTTTACTTCCCCTACATAAATGTAGGGGCAGGGGCTCTAGCATTACCGTAAATTAATTCTGAAATTTCAACGAAAAAATGAACTTATCCTTTCCTATTGTATCATGTAACATTATCAAATGGTAATGTTATCTAGGAGGTGGTTAATGCTAATGTTGGCTGATTCCTCATGGTAGCTAATGGGTTATAAACTTTATTTAATTTACTTTACTTTACTTGCTTAAATGTATACGACTTAGAACTTGGATCACAGCAGTACAACACTGTCCTTTTATTAACGCCATTTGAGCTTACCACCCTGAGCATGACATCAGAGGAAAATGTCTGCTGTGTGAATATTATGAATCACTTAGCTAACTGTTGTAGCATGTGGGCTTGAAGGTAGCATGAATGCAAAGCATCAAATTAAACTAGAGAAACTTGTATTTTAGGTTATGTACGTCTAATGATAGTATGTGCAATATAATGAACGCTAGGCAAAAAAATAAATCTTATAGATCTAAAAAAAAAAACACTCTCCTAGTTAGTAAAACTTAAAAGTATTACAACTAAGCCGATGTTACACCACTCCCCAGCCTCTCCTATGTCCAGCATCCTTTTATAGGAAACTGAAAACTAAATTGTTACTGAAAATAGTAGAGAGAAAGAGAGACCTATGACACTGTCAGAGTTGCTCGTTTGTCTTCAGATGGATGCATGGAAACCAACAGTATGTTACGAGACTGTAACAGCCATCCAAACATAACACGTCAATCAAATTCAAGGTCAAACTTCTCATGCTGTTAGCAGCGCTGAGATCCCACACCGTCAATCTCTTACTTTCACTTTTAATCTCGTTTCGCCTTTGCTCTTCTTCTCTTGTCAGGTCAGGATACGGTTCAATGTACACTTTATGTGAACATGCGTAAATGCATGCTTGCATGAGTGTGTGTGGGTTTGGGTGTGTGTATGTGTGTCTGTATTAGAATGAGGATGTGAGGATAATTTAATTATGGAGCAGATAGAGTGGGTTACTGAGGTTAATATCCTGCATGCACTCTGCTCCTCTCCGGACACAGTAATTGCTTTAAGCACATTAGGAACTTTATTGACTGCGATGGCCTTTTAAGACATTACATTTCTGCTGCTTAGTGTCAGACAGGAGTCGTCCAGCTCTGCTTACTGTCTCTGTCTCCCTCTATCTCTGTCTTTCTTCCTTTCCTACCCTCCCAGCTTGCCCTCTGCTCGCCCCTGTCACTCTCTCCTCGCCGCATGTGTCTCCTTGCCTGTATCTTCTTAATTGAAGGCTCTATAAATATGATGAGATTTGTATAGCGCCTCATCCGTAGAGGCGGCTTGATGAGGTTTGATTGGCAGGTGATTAACTCCTCTTAACCCGCAGAATCATTTGTCCTCGGTGGAACAGTTACACTAATGACACCATAAAAGGCTTCTTGATGTGTCAAATTCTGGAGCGGCGCTCTGGAGAGGGAGAGCTTCCAACAACTCCTTCGAAAAAGTACAGCCCCCTCACATCTCTCCTCTCAGCTGAGATCAATCCTCTCAACACCCCCTCAGTAGATCTCTCCATTTTCAGTCAACTAGACCTCTTAATGAGGATGGAGGTGAATGGAAGGAGTTATTAAAAAGTCCTCACCTTCCTCCTGGGACCGCTAAAGAGGAATTATATGCAACTAAGTGCACTTACAGCCCCAGTAAGAGTTATTTCACATTTCTGCTGCCATAAATCCATATTCACCTCAGTCATGACAGGAGTGGGAGATTATTTCTGGCCCAGAAAGAATTTGGGGTTCTTTCTTTTTCTTTCTTTCTTTCTTTCTTTCTTTCTTATTTTTTATCAGGGATCTGCTAGAAGATTTTTATTAAGGGGCTTCAGGTGAGGAAAAAATGAAAATTACAGATTGGAGGGAATGAGGGAGGGGATGAGAGAAAAGTGATGGGGTGGAGAGGAGAAACGAAGGAGCGATGTCGCAGCTGACAGGGATGGGAGCCAAGCAATAAGTACAGCAGATATAGCCAATGTGCAGAGATAAATGATGTAATATCTGCATGGATCGATGTCTGTACTGTCCCTCTAAAAGGGGCTCTCTTTATAAATTACATCACCATCCCTCCTACTATGTGTGCACGCACGCGCACTCAAATACACACATTCACACCACAGATACACACAAATACACACACTCCACGGCTATCTCAATTAGTATGAATTAAGATGTATGGCTGTAAAGTCTCAGTGTCTCGAGACCACTATGTAAATGTCTTCTTCCAGCTGTCCGGTCCCATCACAACGCAGATGGTAGGAGGAGGCAAGGAGGAAATCAATTTGTTAAGATAGCACTATCCAGCTAATGAGAAATCAAGTGGCTTGACTTTTCACATGAATCCCATCATGTCCACTCATATTATGAAACTAAGATGTCATTAGTTGCACTTAGTGTGACTAATAGTCCAGCCACGTCCTTGCTCAGTGTCTTTGCTAACAGTCCCACCTTGTGGCAAATTAGATCATTACACTTAAGAGGATCACAGACCCCCCCTCTGCTGACAAAACAGCTTTTCCTGCAATCCCAAACTGATTCTGCATTTCAAATTTGACAGAAGACCGGCCTGGTCTACTTTTAAGATAATTTCTTTAAAGGTACATTTATGTCATTTGAAACACTGCAAAAGTAAATGGACTGCATTTATACAGCACTTTTCTAGTCCTCCAGCCACTCAGAGCTCTTTACAACACGTCACATTCCCGTTCTCACACACTAATGGCAAAGGCTGTCATGCAAGGTGCCTCTGCTCCTCAGAAAACACTAACACACTGATTTCTATGCTTTTTGTGGCAATTTGGGGTTCACTATCATTGCCAAGATACCGGGAGCCAGGGATCAAATCACTGATATTCTGATTAGAGGACAATTGCGCTCTGCCACTAAACAACAGCCGCCCCCCAAAGAAATACAGTATTCCACGAAATCTTTTTTCAGATTCCTGCAGTTTAAGGGGGGAATTGCTCCCCTACGTGAACAAAAAACACAGCAAGTGTCCTCTTGGTTGCTCCTAAGGTTAAAAACATGATAAAGTGCCCTGTAGAGTGCCCTCCCAGTGAAAAAAATGTGGTAAAATGCTTTATGGTGCCCCTTCACTGGAGGAAATGTGGTACAATGCCTTCTAAGGTGCCCCTCATGTAGCTAAAACACATTGCAGTGCCTTATCGGCTGCATTCCATGTTAGAAAATTAGTTGGCCTCTCTGTGCCTTTAAATTGTTAAATAGTTCCCTGTGTATTTGTATTACAGAGATGTAGCAGTTGTTGTACTTTAAGTCACATAATAGAACTATTTTAATCTAAATCAGGGATTGAAACTGTTTCACCATAAATGCATTATGATTTTTGGAATGTTAGTTGTTTAATAAGTCATAGCCCAGCTTTTTGCAGCCTTAGAATAAATGTCTGGGAAACAATAGCATCCACCCCACTCATTACCATCTTTGAGGTTGTTTAAACATTGGATTAGAGTGTTAAGTGTTATCGATGCCGCTGTTAGAAAAAGAAAGAAAGATGTAGCAGGGTTAATTGTCATCATTCATAGAATATGCTGAAAGTTTAAATCTCTTATAAGAAATAACTCATGTTCCTTAGTCAGTGCCTCGTATAATCATGTAATATTTTTAATACAAATGTATTTATTATTATTATTATTATTGTTATATTTTATTTATTGTATCTCATTTGTTTGTTGTTTGTTGTCATTTGTTTTTGTTTTTGTTGTTGTTATTATATTTTATTTGTGGTATTTCATTTGTATGCCATTTCTTTATCTGACTGAAGTTTATTAAGCTTGGTGTGAAAACTATAAAGTCTTTTTTTTTTTTAAAGGACCACAGACAAGGGGCAAAGTGATCAAAACACCCCACAATTCAACAACAGAAGTCCTACTTTAAAAATTCATTTCAACTCATGATTTTTATTTTTTTATTTTTAATTAAATGGAGTGAGTTAAACTCAGTGGTTGACCCCAAAGGGAATATTTCCAGCTCCAGCTTTGCTTGTTGTGTAATAAACATGATGTGGGAACTTGTACATACAATGCTGGATTACTGGGATTTCTGATCCAGAGGGGAACATGTGTTATCTGAAATAATTGGAAGCCGTATTCCCATTGTGACTAATTTTATACCTTTAAATGATGATTCATGAATTAGTCTGACTGAAACTCAGGAAAGACTTCTCCCTCTAGGTCTGACAGCTGCCAAAAAAGAGAAGATGGATGGAAGGAAGAGCTCCTTTTTTAGCTGTTAATACAGAAAATGGTATGAATATATTTTCAGTATGTATGAATACTTTATGTTCAGGAAATGTATGCACACATGGGCTGATGATTGACATGATGTCTCAGGGTGCTGAGTACATTCGGTTTGCCTACCAGTAACGAGATATTTTAAAATTGGATCACAAAACTTAATCACACGCACACACACAAACAGTCTTTCAGCAAGTGTTGATGAATGTCTTCTTTTGACCATGGAGTAATCCTCATGGGTTATATTTTTTACTTTTCCATCTTGCTACACAGTGGTGTTTGATGATGCATCAGCAATTCAGGGAATGATTATCTGGTTTCTTTGAGGGGGTTTTAAGTTGCCTTATGATGGCTTAAGAAGTCAAATGAAAATGCTGATTGTGAGGCCTCTTTTTAAAGCTGACACATATACTGCAAACTGGTATTCAGCTTAATGTGACTCATTTATGAAGCTGTCGTCAGAATTATGATTTATTGTATTCACAGCATGGATCGCTGCATCAGTTGCCAAGACAGCAAAATTACAAAATGTGGCAAGAGAAAAGAGACTGAGCAAGACAAAGAGTTTACAGCCATGCATGAGGCTACACATCAGTGCTTCTAGCTCAATGTTAAAAGCATACTATGCAAGATTTTACCAAAAAATATGCACATGCACAATGTAGAGACTCATGAAAATAATCTAAACTAAAATGTGCATTGGTTTCAGTGTCAGCATAGATCCTGCCCTCTGCCTGTATTTTCTTATTTTTCCATATTTTGCTGTGTTTGGGATGCTTCTGGGCATCAGCCTTTGGGCAGCAGCGTGTAGCCCCCAGCTAATAACAGCACACATGTTCATGGCAGCGTTGATGCTGATGCGGATGTTAAATTGCTGCAGGACGAGGATCAACCATGTGCTCAGCTCATCAGTCCAAATTATCAAATACAGGTTTGCCACTGGACAACATCAATATACATATTACTCATTGCATATCCGTTTATGACCAAAAATTACCTCCCTAAAAAAAGAAATTATTAATTTTAGTTAGTTTTTTTTAATGTAAATATGCAATGTTATAGGTTGCTAAGGACTATTTTACCAAGAAAAAGACGGAAAAAAATGTGACAGAGCATGCCTTTTCAAAGGCATGTATAGCAAATGGCACCATTTTTATTTTATTTTATGTGATTTAATGTGAGTTCTTTGAACACAGTCTCTGCCCGCTCTCTCTATGGGAGCCCCCACCCCATGGACCCTCATGGAAACACACTGTCTGCACTGTCTTCATCAGTGCTTCTCAAATGGGGGTACTTGAGGGAGTTCCAGGGGGTCTACAGCAAAAAGGGTAATCATTCATTTTCACTGTAATCCAATCCACAAGTAACACAATGACAGAATGCATGACTATTTGGTCATGGATTTCAAACACCAGTGTTTTCTCTGTATTCATTTAACAGTGGTGCACCACCACAGCGAGGACAATACCGCCACTGCAGTGTGTATAAACGCTGTAATTTATCCTGAGTCCAGGTGGTTTATCAGTAATGACTATCTAATAATTTTCAAAGATGTTTAACATTATAACATGAACTTTAAGCATAACTAAGACCCTAACAACCACAGGTATGAGACAAAACTAGAATTATTGCCAAAAGCACCACAGTTGTAATGAAGCTCAGCATTCAGTTCAATCAAGAAGACTATCTTTACAGTATGCCTTGTTCATACCCCAGCCCCCCTTACCCACTTTTTCTCAATCAGCTATCCACAGGCATACACTCTTAAATCAACCAACAAGATTTAGCCACAATCTCCATCAGCCAATCATGTTGTTGTATCACAAAATTAAATCTGTTCTCCCCTCTGCCGCTTTCAGTTGTCATTTCTGCATGGAATTGTTGCCACCCTCCTCCACCCCATTCTCCTCCAGTTCCTCTAATCCAGGTTCAGCCATCATCTTCACCACCACCACCAGTGTCTAGACTCCATGGGGGGTTTCCTTTACTAGTCACGGCATCAATACCCCCTTTATACATGATGATGTCACGATGGAGTCTAACCACCAAAGACTTTCCACATTTCTCATCTCAGTTGTGCACATGTCAAATAAATCTATTTTGTACACTCAGAATTAATCTCTCCTGATTGAATTAAAATTGCAGGAGAAACACTGTCTACACGGTCTGCAATAAAACATCTAAAAGCAAAAATCTTATCAGATGGGGGTCTGTGGGCTAATTTGTGTCAGTTTGAGGCATAGTGAAAAGTGAAAGTGAAAATGTTTGAAAACCACTGGTCTATATTTATGCCCTGAGGATGGTACTTGCTGTCTCGATCTCTCCCCTCAGCTGAGACAGGGCTGAGCTACACACACAAACACACACACACAGACACACACACACACAGACAGAGACTGAGGAGTGTTCGCTTCAGCTGCATTCATGCAAAATCCAGCAAACAAATCTCTGTGGAGAAGTGCAGAGGTGTGGGTGTGTTTATTCATGTTTTAGAACATAACCACTGTGAAACAATCAGAAAATAACATTTTATTTCTCTTTTTGTTCTTTTTGTTCTTGTTAGTACCGGCCCCTTTCTTAATTCACTCACTAAGTTGCTTGACCACTGCTGCTGTCTCTCTCCCTCTCTTGTTTGTTGAGCCAGGGAGGAGAGGCCAACTGTGAATGGTGCATATTTTGATAAGTCTGACTAATTTAAGTGAGCGATCCGTTCCTGGACTGCGGCTTATAGGAATCCCTGCTCAGTATCCACTGTAACTGGTACCACTGAGCTAGCATGCTCCATGATAAGTCAACTGTCAATCTCTTTTAAGCTGTGTGTCAAAGAATTTTCAACGGGTGGAAGCAGAATCGTAAAAGACAGTTCCCTCAAGTGTCTTTTCATGCTTGCATCACTTCTGTCAGAAACACTAGTTCAGACATTTTACTATGTGACCATCCATGAATTTCCATGTTTACTTTAGTTCCAAATAACATATTAATTAAAAAAGAGTTCAGAAAATTATTTCTTAGAACTTTTACTGTATTCAAAAGCCAACAGCACCCTTTTATTTAAAAGCTTAGCATTCAGTTAAAAAAAACAGTGCCAAAGCTGTATTGAAGTTGTTTTTTCATTCACTCACTTTGTTCGAGCTGCAAAAACAAAAAGCAAAAAGCATTACCTTCTGTTATGTTTTTATTTAAACTTCTTTATCTCCAACTTCCAACTTTTTAATTTTTTCATCTGTCTATTACTTGTCCAGTCTCTGACTTTCAGTGCCAAAGAGCAGATGATGCTTTCAAATCAAATGGACATATGAAAGAAAATGTTTCAAAGAGTAGCTGATTATGTAGTCAGTAATATTAATATGAATAGTTACTGACTCATGTCCTGCAGCAAAGTTTATGGTTATACAGAGTTTGTAGAATGCAGACATTTATTAACAAATAGGGGTAAAACAAAAAGTAAGCTTGGATAACTTGTTATTTTTATTGTTTGCCTTTTTGTTTGTTTCATATACATGTGAATGAGCCTCAGGTTGGAATCAAACTCAAACTGCTAACTGCTTTATACATGAAGCTGCTCATAACTAAGTCTGTGGATTATCTTGAGTAACTAGATCATTATTTCAGGGAACAGACATCATTGTTGAGTTGCCCAAATTTATTTTTTGGCACTTTGAGCTCCCCAAGCCCAGTGCCAATATGTATTTTTGATTCTGGGATAAACTGTCCTTTTAACACACTAACTGTAGTGTGTGTTTATGGATTTGTTCAAGCCTACCAATGTGTGGATAAGGTTACATTCACAGCTGGGAAATTAGCAATCAAGTCTCAGCTTTCTGCTGGTACACATTAAGCTTCATCAGAGCGTTATTGATTTAGAAGGTGTAAGAAAGGGCATTTACTTGTATAAAGTATTCATTCTTTACGGAAGCTGTGGCCTGTACAAGAAGTGGAGAGACAATTTCAAAAGCTGAGTTATGAGATGCACAGTAAAATATGAAGTAATCCATTTTGAGTTTCTGTTGCACGCTGTTCCTGCCTTTGTTAAAGCAGGTGTCATTTATTTTTTGGGAAATGATAAATATGCCAGTTCGGAAATACCATTAAAGCACAGGAGGTAGCAGACAAAACAAATAGTAGAGACCTGTTCTGCGGCATGATGAATGGTGATTCTGCCTCTCCCTGTGTGTCAACTGCAGTAGGCAAATGGTTCAATCATAGGTTTTTCATCCAGGATTGAGGTAAAAGAGTCACTCATTTACAATCTGGTGTTTTGGAGGTAACTTATTGATCCAGAAGTTACTGAAGAAACTGAAAGAAGGATATAGAAAGTCCCCTGAAGTTTTATATGACCAGAGAACTGTGGAACTATCAGTATCAGTACTTCACAGTGAAAGTGAAAGTATGTTTGTGAGATGTCCGTTCAGAAATAGCAGTGGGCTTCATGCCCACCAGGCCTATTCTATTACATTCTTATAAGGGCCAAATTTAAAGGAAAGTACCAAGGGTGCAGGGATTTACATTTCCTGTCAGACCTGTAAAATTAGGAATTTAGATGTGTAAAACATTGCACCTTTTTATTTGTGTTCACAAGAAACAGCATGTGTACAAAAGTACAAGAAAAAACAATGCGCCTTTCTAATCTTGGATTAGAAGTAGCTTGTTTAAATAAACACAGTTTTGCATTTATGCCCTTTTTCAATTCACTTTGACTCTTAAACAACCTGCGTTAAAACTTTTCAAAATACTTATTGTCTCTGTGCTTAACTAATGAAATGATGATCTAATAAACAATATGAACATCCATAAATGTATCATGTTAGCAGGGTATTTAAAACTATAATATGTAACATTTCTGCATTAAAATGTTGGACATATATTAAATATTTTGTTGAGTTATGTGTTTACATTATCCCAAATGATTCCAACAATGGTCAAGTCAAGTCAAGTCAATTTTATTTATATAGCACCAATTCACAACAAAGTTGTCTCAAGACATTTTACATATAGAGTAGGTCTAGACCACACTCTATAATTAATTTTATTTGCATCCAATTCCCCCATGAGCAAGCACTTCAGATAACACCTGAAAAAATCCATAATTTATTTAAGCTATAACTTCTGTTAAAACACGGGATACGCTGGATACGTCGGAGAGTGAGGAAGGAAGTCGGTGAAAGTGACTAAACATAACGTGAATAAAGCTTTAATACATGTCCTCGTCCATAAACATTACTTCTGCTGGAGTGAATAAAGAACAATGAAGAAAACAACTCCCATTAACACATACTACTTCAGATATCATTAAATACTGTCTTTTGTTATTGTCTCAATGTGAGAGAGAGACCCCTAGTGGCAGAACTTATTGTAGATTTAAATGCAGTCACAATGGGTTTTTTTCAGTTTTTTTTCCTCTCATATTTATAAACGATCAGGACCAACCTGGTCACCAGGCCACCAGTTGATATCCCTGATGTTTGCACTGTGAGTCCGCTATTGTCTTCAGTGTCACATTATCTGTAGTAAACCGCTGCATCATGACAGAGTGGACCGTGAGAAAAGGCACTGTCTTGGTTACAGTTGCTAAGAGTAACACTGGCACACAAATTACAGAATACATGAATCTCAGAGCCATATATGGGCATTTGTCTCACAGAGATGATGTCACCAATGACTGCTGGGGCTCCCCTCTGTAGGAATGTAAAGGCACTGAGTGGGCGTGTTCCTCTGAGCAATAAAGATAGACACAGCAGGGCATGCAGATTAGTGGGGTGTGTGGCCTCAAGGGAGACAGGCAGGTTAAGGTTAAGTCAAATAAAGTAAAACAAAACTTGAAGAGGAAGAAAGTTACGTAATGATCAGTACACCCAGATTCATAGCTAAAAGGGAACTTTGCACAACTGCCGTGAAAAGGTCAGGGTGGAATGAGAGGAATTGGAGGAAATAAAGGCATTAGCAGCTGTTTCAAAGGATCAGCATTAGATAGACTGCACTAAAGGAAGCGAGGGAGAGGGAGCGAGCAGCAGAGACAGAGAGCAGGAACAAAAACAAGACAGAGGAGAGGCTGCTCTCGTTCAGAGCTAAGTGTGTTAGTGATCTCACTGAAGGCTCCCTGTGTCAGCACCATGGGAAAGTCAGGTAAGTGGAAACTGCACCCTAAGGATTTTAACTTTGATCGTATCAGTTTGGCCTGAGTTAAAACTTTGCCCCCATAAAAGGCGTGTGTGCATGTGTGTGTTTGCTTGTTTACTGTGTGTGTTTATGAGGTTAGCTATGAGGAGCAGGACAGAAAACAAACAAAACTGCAAAAGAAATGACTATTTAACCTCTTTAATGGTGAGGTTTTACTGATCCTTGGTTGAGATTCATCTGCAGAGTAAATGCTGGCTGTTAGGCAGTGTTGGTATTGTATTGTTTGTGCGGCTGTTTCAATGTGCCTATTGTGTTGGCACTCGAGAGGTTGTGGGACTTATGAAAAGGCCAGTGAGTGATAGGCACCGGGCAGATGGGGGTGATGTGGATGACGTGTTCTACTCCATCATCTGTCATCGAGTTGCACTCACTGTCTGAGGTCAGAGTCAGTCAGTTTTCAGGTGGTGAGAGTCTCTGACTCAGTGGTTCTCAGCCTGGGGGTTGGGACACCAAAGGGGGTTGTGAGATAATTTCTTGGGGTCACCAGATGATTGTGGAAATTAAAATAAAATAAAATATTGTGGCAAGCAGCATGGAATAAGAGCCAAAAAGCAACTTTTTAACATAACATGGCCTGTACTAGCCTGTGGTAATATGACTGAGTTTGGTTGCTTTCATGTGTTATACAGTAATTCCTGAACAGTCTTGAGCAGATGGGGACATGCCTGAACACCAACCTGATTTATATGGGGGGAAATGATTTGAAAAGGCTGAGAACCACTGCTCTAACTCACATTTCACCTCAAGTCTGCACTGTAAAAAAATCATACAGGAATTTAGAGGAATCCACTCTCTTTTCACAGTAACTTTATGTAAATATGCAAGTTTTATTTATTCAAGTTAGTAACTCAAGTCAGTTAAAACTTCCCTGTAACCCCTTTTTTTAATAGTTTGAAGGAAACATATATGATGAAAACTTGCTGTGTGTCTCTGATACACTTTAAGTTATGGTTGCTTGTTTTCATGATAATGAAAAACTGTTTACCACGATGAAGGTCAGTATTGAATTCAGTCTCTCTTGAAATGTAATACTTTTCCTGGGAAAAGTTTCACATATTGTCTTTGTGCCAATATTGGAACGAAGTAGCTCCAACAGGAGCAGCTGCAGCTGTAAGTTTGTGTGTGAAAAGAAGAACCGACTCTTCAAACTGAGAGAATGTAAAAGGAAATCATTTCTCAGTAATGTTTGTCAGTGTGACTGTAGAGTTGTTGGTTCAACTTAATATGTTATGCTTATTGAAGATGTTTTCTGAAGTACAAATTTATCCATTTATTTATTTATTTTAATGAGAAACATTTTGTTTGTTTTTATTACAAAATTACCTCAACTTGAATTTTAAATTCAGTCAACTTAAAATGTTAAGGCAGTCCGGACACTAACTTTAAGTTAAATCAACAATTTTTACAGTGTGTATTCTGCAGTCATTCATGAATCTTCATGTTGCATCATCACATCTCCCGTCTCAGATTTCCCTCTCTTGGCTGCCTAACCCCTCCTGTCTCTGTCCTCTCTGTCTCTCAGCCTCGAAGCAGTTTACTGAGGAGGTGCTTCAGTACCATAATGAGTTCAGGAGGAGACACCAGGCTCCTCCGCTGAAGCTGAGCAGCAAGTTGAGCAAAGAGGCCGCCCGGTGGGTTAATGCACACACTAAATCAAATTAGGAACCTAATTAGTAAGGACTACGCACACCAGTCATTGTCAAACTGCTTTGGATAGCAGTCACAGTTCCAGACTTGCCTGTCATATGACATAAAATATAATACGATATTGAGGGTCTGGGTTTGCTTCCATTGTAATTAGAAGTGGTGTTGAGAATTTGTTGGCACTAATTGCAGCTATATTAAATTGTGCTATCATTATTAGTCTGTTGAGTAAATGTAAACTTGATCAGTGCTGTCAGGAAGGACAGAGGCCTTTGATAATAGACTTTCAGTCCATTTCCTCAAGCATGTTTGTTGCTCCAGTTACAAGAGACAGTGAGCCGCTAAACAACCTTAAATTGTAAGATACCTGATACATTGTACACTATCATTCCGTTAAAAAATGACATCTCTGTTGGGAGAGAAAGAATGTTTATTTCTTGTTTGATTTTAATGTGTTAAAATATATTTTAATAGAAGAGACCTTAAGCTATGGTTAGACCATAGTATGGTAAAATGATAAACAGACTACACCTCTGTTAATGTGTTAATGTGGGTGTATTTTAAATACTGTATATGCTGTTAACATCTACAATGGTAAATATTTGAGTCTGGATATAAAATCTACCATTTTAAGCACAGCACAGCCATTTGAACATGATGTGTGCAATCACAATTATTTTCACCACAGTTCAGGAGTAAGGTAAGGCATACTATGCAGGATTTTCCTATAAAAAATGTATAGACTCATATAGACATACTCTCTTTAAATCATCACTTATGACCCACTG